>JAULKM010113641.1:0-39472 GCA_032355605.1 Rubia tinctorum | reverse complement strand
CCACACTTCTACACAGGAAAAAAAAACAGACGAAATAAAATAAAAAGAAATTAAAGGATAAAGAAAAAAAGGAAAAAGAAAGACAACCGACACTGTGATCGATCGGCGGGTAGAGTGGACCCGATAAAACGACCGGCGGGAGTCTAATGGAGCGGCGCGTGCGGCGCGTTGGGGCGTCGGCACGGGAGCACGTAGTCTGGACACGCTGTCCCCGTGTGACAATGGCTTGACCGGCGGCGCGTGACAAGCGTGGCTTACGCCGGCCACTTCGAAAATCGTTGAATCGCGGTGTCTCCTTCCCCGTTACACTTATCAGCCGTGTCTTGATCACGATTATCAGCACGAGACCAAACATTAGCCATTGTCGAAAAATGACCATTCATATCTTTCATAAAATGTTGTAAGCTTTCCAGTTCCGAGCTGCTAGAGGTCTCAGTCACCTTTGTATTTTTCCTCTTTTTAGAAGTCTCTCTATTTTAGCTTTCTTTAATGGAGGAGTGGGTTCAACTGTTTGAGTCTCACCATGGTCACCACTCAAATCAATGTCAACTTGCACACTTTTCTTATTTTCTTTGTTCCGCACAACATCTTCAAATCCCTCAGCTGACTTTCTAGTTGCGTAGTCTTTACCATAAATTTCCGCCATGATATGGAAGTGAGGAAAGGGTACTCAATATAAATATTTGCATGCGAGATGAGCCTGAAAAATGATGAAAATGTACAATGAAATCAATCATGTATAAAAATGTAATCTAAAATTATTTTACCTAGCAATATCCATTGTACACTGATCTTTCCACAGATATCAAGTGTCTCTCATCATCCCATTGGAACCCACTTGTTCCCATCATTTGAAGAATGACTCTAAATTTGCTAACAAGAGTTTTCAGTCGAGAATCAATGTGAGGTGTAGCTTTCAAGCCACAGTCGGGCACTGCCTTACCAAGTAATTCCTCCAAACGAATCATGTAGCCATTTCTAAACCCATTTTCACATTTCCAATGAGGATCAATGGCTAACTCATGTAAAGCTCCTACGAGTGCCTTATCTTCTTCACTAGTCCAAAATCGTTTATTTTTACCTCTTCCACTGCCACCGATTGACACACTTTCACTCATCCTGTTTTCAAATCAATTCATCATCAATCAATAGCACTATAATATATTCATTTTTTTAAAAGTATTAATCAAACATCGAGTGACTTATGATTGATAAAAAAAGACATCAAGTAACTTATATATAATAATCTAAGAAAAAAATATGTAATGGAGCAACACATGTTCAACTCAATACAAGATTTCAAAAATCAATCTGCTCGACCTCTAGCTCGCCATTTGTTGAACATTGTTTGAGAAATTAAATTTCTAAAATTAGTCCAAGGACCAGTTGTCTCAATAGACGTTATAAACTCAACTTCAGCATATTATCCATCGTCACCGCCATCAGCGTCAGAATCCTCATCATCAGAAACATCCTCAGAACTAGATCCAAGCTTCTTTATCAAATTATGCAATAAACAACATGCCATAACAATGCGACCTCGGGTTCTTAAACTAAACCAAAAAGGTCTTCTAAGAATTCCCCGTCTTCACTTGAATACCCCAAAACACCGCTCTATAACATTTCTAGCCATTGCATGTCTTAAGTTGAAATACTATTCCGTACTTTGTGGTTGACGAGGACCATTGTTCCACTCTCTAAGGTGATAGAGATTACCTATAAATGGCGCAAGAAATCCTTCTCCATTAGTATATCCGGTATCACAGAGATAATAAGAAACTTTACACATCAAAATATATTCTTAGTACTTAATTTTATAGTTTTAAATTAAGATATTAATGAAATTTAATTAACTCTGGGAATTCTTAAACCTCTTGGCCTAGAAATAGCATCGCGTAGCACTCTACCATCATGTGCTGAACCCTCCCAACCAGGTAAAACATAAATGAATTCCATATCCGGTGAGTAAACTCCTAAAATATTCATTGCAATTGTACCCTTTCTTGTTCGATATTTAGTGCGATCTTTTGATTGTACAATTACATTAATCATCGTGCCATCAAGTGCACCTAAACAATTCTAGAAAGCATACACAATTTTAGATTCTTTAATATGGAGATAATTAATTTTAAAGAAATGCAGTAATTATTTATGGTACCTTAAAATATTTCCACCTATCATCATCAAAATCTTCTGTTATAGGCAATGGCTTCTTAAGCAATACAACGTGCAACTTCAAAATTGCCTCAAAGCACAAATGAAATTGTCTACTGACCGTCTCACCGCTTCTATACAAATAAGCCCCCACACATATATTGTTTTGGTGGTGTGCTATTACATACAAGAAAATTGCAACAATCTCTTCTATAGTCATATGTTGAGTACCCCTCAAGCCACCAATATCTCTAACCATCTCACAAAACTTATTAAAAGTACTTCAATCCATACGAAGATGACTCCTACACAAAACATCACTATCTCTTACTAATCTATTCAAGTTTATCATTCTCTTTCTCCTTCTTCTACTTGTCTCATTTTCAGACAATAGTTGTGCACTATGCAATGTTTTCCTCATCGAGTATGATGTCGAATATACCAAAATCATAGCATTAATCATGAGTATTATAAATTCAAGGAACTCCAATTCTCTCATTCTCCTCAATGATAGATCAAGACGAGTCATTTCTGTATATAATTTTTAAAGCTCTGTCATCATCCCAAAGAAAAGAATAAAAAGTAATACAAATATACGTTACAAACAACGTAGACATATACCTAAGGAGATTGACTATTGACCGCTGAGTCAAATCAAGAAGATACAAGCATGGGATGGCAAACAAGCAGTGTTTTCAACTATTGCAGTCTGAGACATATACAAGGAGATAATGTGTCATGCAACTTTGTTTTATCTTCTTCCATGAAAGTCTCACTCTTGTTTGGTGTTTTTCTAGATCAGATACTTTAAATCATTAAAGTATATTCATTTTTGGTTTCAATATATATATTTTTACGGGAGTTACGAAGTAACTCCATTTAAACTAATTCTAAATGTTGTCGTTAATAAATAGTCATACCACCATTCATTGTTGGAGCAACAAAATAAGCAAAATATTCATTTAACCATGTACAAAAATTGGCATCTTACAGTTATGAAGTTCCATTGCTCAAATTCTAGTGTTCAAATTCAAGACTTTTCTTTTCATTTCACTTTCTTTTATATTTTGTATACTTACAGATATATGATCTCCTTGGATGTCTGGCCTAAACTTTACTAACATGGGGTGGAGGCAAGCTATAGGAAACACATCCAAAGCAATCCTTATAATCCTCATCATCAGGTAATAAAACTATCACAAAAAAATTCATCTTAATCACATAAGACGAGGAGAGTGGGTATTGTTAATGTATAGTAATCATGTACATAGTCAATGTATTGTTAACACTGCATCTTTAACAGCAGAATAAAAGGATAACAAAATCCTTCATATTTTGGTAATAGGAGGGTTCAACAGCAGAATAACAAGAATCCATTTTGGCCAGAAATACAAGTATCACAAGGTTTAACACATAGTACACCTGAAGTTATAAGGAAAATTTGTACAGAGGCATCATCTAGCATAACATAGTGCCAATTTAAAGTGATCTTTTTAGTAACTATAGTAGTGTATTGTGTCCAAACATTCGTCACATTTTATTGTAGGATTTGGAAATGGAATTTGTGGGGGTCTCCAATTGGGAGGCACGTTCGAATACCGATCTAATCAACTTAAAAATTAGTGGGTTGAGATTCAGGTTAAACGGGTTGTTGGATAAAAAAAAAAAGAATCGAACGAAACCTAACTACTCTGCGTCTTATTCACAATTTGGAACGCATGTACTATTCAATCTAGAACTTCTTCTCCGATCAATTAAACGACAAAAACAAAGGAATATGTAGACAAAATAGTCCATGAAATAGGGATAGACAAAATAGTCCATGAAAACAGAGTGAGTATTTACTCAATAATACGATGTAGATTGCCTGATTTTCAGAGTTTGTCGAAGAAATCTTGTCTTAGAGTTGAGAAAATAGAGCTCAGGTCACTAGACAATGGACGGCGACGGTAAATGTGAAGGTTTTATGACGAAGAAAGACTGAAAAGGTAGAGAATACGTGCATTTTTTTAATTAATCAAAATGGATGATTGGGGAATCCCAGACCTAGGGTGAGACTATCGAATGACGATACATCCAAATGGAAGAATTGGAAAAACTAAAAGTAGGAAAGAGAATGACAAAATGCAAACCAAACACTAACTAAGGGAATAAAAATTGTTGATTCCCTTTCCCTTTCCTGATTCACCCCAACCAAACGCCCAAGATCTTTTATTTATAGATCAATAAAATAAATTAAGGAATATACGGGTCCTTAAAACATCATTCATATTCTCACCATTCCATTTTTAATGTTCCGCCATGTCTCTCATCTACTGGGAATTATGAAAAATCATAAACACTAAAATTTATGATTGAAAGATGATCAATTCTTCTGTTTAGTGGAAGAACATCAGTAATATATGTGTTATGATATTTTTTACTCCATACAACAGCACACTAGCACACTGGTTGTAACCTTGTCTTGCATGGATTAGTCCATGAAGAGACATAAAATGCATGTTTTCTTGGTACATTTAACACTCTTTTATTATACTTTTGTTGGTGTATAATTAGGTTTTAAGAGGTTTTGCATGAGGGGGAGTTGAAACAATATTGTTTGGTTTTCTATGTTAACTTCCCTATTTTAGAAATGATTTGTAGCATAATGGGAATTTAACTCCATGAGTGTCTAAATATATTTTTGTGAGCTTAAATATAGATCATTCATGCGAGAAGGACATTTGAAAATATGGTAGTAGATTGAAGGCTAATCGCGAGATTGGAAGAATAATGAAGGCCGTCGAACATGATGGTAGAAGCTTGAAGAAGTGGAAGAAAAAAGATGTCAAAAGGAGCAAAAAGTTCAAGGAAATTCATATTTTTCTATGGGCATAGATTGTGCCATATTACACGGTACGTGCCACAGGAAGTTTCCAAAAAGAATTTAAGGTCCAGTGGATGGACCTTGTAAACATGCACCGTCCGTGCCAAATCAGAAGGCTGGAAGACCGTCTCAGAAGACGGATTGTGCAAACATAACTATGCTCCACATCTTCCCACCATTGCCCGCCAATGTTACTTGCTAGATCAAGTACGATATGATCCAATGCTTGCCGACATTCCATAGGATGGCTAGAGAAGATCCCAACAAACATCTTTCAGAGTTGCATTAGTGTGCAATAATATGAAGCCTCTGGGGGTATCCAAGGAGGACTAAAAACATAGATCATTCCCTTTCTCACTCTACGATGCTGCGAAGGATTAGTTGCATTATCTACCCCCAAGATGCATTAAAAATTGGATGTATATGAGGAGAATATTTTTAGAGAAGTTCTCCGCTGCCTCAAAGTCGGGCGATGTAAAGAAGCGATTGTTCAACATCTCTCAACACTCTAATGAGACTCTCTACGAGTAATGGGGAGTTTCAAGCGTTTGTTGGAAAGCTTTCCATATCACCCATTTATGAAGGGAGAGCTTATATATTTCTTCTTCGATGGTATAACCCAGAGGAATATGATGTTGGTAAATACCTCTTGCAAAGAGTCCCTATCAAAAAAGAGCCCCAAGAAAGCCATGGTCATCTTCGAGGAAATGACCAATGGGATGATGTTGTTTGGTGGCAAATCAAAGATGGATACAAGCGATGCTAAGGAGCTTATCTCCCTAAATTTGGAAGAACAAAGTTCAAGAACTAAGATCAATGATGAAAGAACTCATAACGGAGAGAGCTCATCAAGCAAAGTGTTGCAAGTTTTTCTCTAAGGACTATACAACCGACGATTTTCCAAGGTAGCACAAAGTTTGAGCCATCGGAGCAAGAGGCTGAGGACAAGGTGTTTTGAGAGAGAAACAGTGGAGTGGATATCAATGTGGTGATCAAATAAACTATCGAGAGGATTAGAATTTTGACACATCCAACCATCATAAGCAAGCCATAACAACTATGGTTAAAGCCATTGAGAAGCTCCACTCCCTAATCCATGAGGAGATAAGAGACTTGGATACCAAAGTCATTTCAAGAATAAGAGTTTTAGAAGCTAAGGTCTATAGCCTAGCTTTATGGATTCAGCGCATAGAGGCCGAAAATAAAGGCAAATCCTAATTCCATTCACATGGATGCCAAATCCCACAAGCAAGTGCAATGAATGTGAGGTCCGAGGTAGAGGTCAATGGGGGTCACATGTTGATTAAATCTGAAAGAATATGGGATGAAGAATTCCTTAGATTGCAGGAAGAGGAAAATCGTGATAGAACGATGAGCATTAGAGAAGGGAGAAAATCAAATATTGGAGATAAACAAAGAATAAAAAAAGTCACACCTCCACCACCATTCCCGAAAGCATTAAGGGACAAGAAGTGGAACGACAACAATAGGAAATTCCCAAAAATCTTTCAGCGTTGTGAGATAAGTCTTCCTCTTGTTGTGAGAAAGTACCTAGATATGCTAAGTTTTTGAAAACATTATGCACCACAAAGCATGATTCTAGTGTGAAGATAACTTTAGAGAATGACCTTGATTGTGAAGACGTACTTTCTAAACCTCTAAATGCAAGCTTGGTTGAAACCTGTAGAGAGATTAAGGTCCATGGAGAAAACATTTAGATACCTCTATAGAACACCTAGTTGAACTTAAAGGATTGGAAACCTTCCCACCCCTAATGAAAACACCAGTAGTTGAGCTTAAACCGTTACCTGAATACTTAAAATATGCATTTTTAGGTGAGGGGACACATTGCCGATATCATCTCTAGAAAACTCACTAGTGTCCAAAAGAGTAGTTTGATTGATGTATTGAGGAAGTATAAAAAGGCTATAGGGTGGAGCATCACCGACATCAAAGTCATAAGCTCGTTGACTTGTGTGCACCGAATTCTATTGGAGGAAGGGGCAAAACCCGTAAGGCAACCTCAATGGCGGTTAAACTCACCAATGATAGAAGTAGTGAAGGGAGAAGTCCTCAAACTACTTCAAGCCGAGATGATAAAACCTATCTCCAATAGTCAATGGGTTAACTCTACCCAAGTTATCCTAAAAATGGTGTCACGGTAGTAGAAAATAATGAAGGATGGGGGCTCGGTACCTACTCATATTCAAAATGGGTGGAGGGTTTGTATAGGTTACCTTCGCCTAGACGCAGTTACCCGAAAGAATCATTTTGCCTTGCCTTTCATTGACCAAAGGTTAGAGAGGCTAGCCGAGCATGCCTATTATTTCTTCTTACCTTCAAATAGCTATTGACCCTGTGGATCAAGAAAAAACCACATTTTAATGTCCCTTTGACACTTTTGCCCATAGGCGCATGCTTTTCGATCTTTGCAGTGCCCCCAACACATTCTAAAGGTGCATGGTATGCATTTTTTTGGAATTTTTTGAGCACTTTGTGGAGGTTTTCATGGATGGTTTTGCCATTCATTGGACTCTTTTGACAGTCGTATACACTATCTATCATTAGTGCTCAATAGATGCATTGAAACTAACCTTGTGTTAAAAAAAATGCCACTTCATGGTGGAAAAAAGCATTATACTAGGTCATGTAGTGTCTTCATGAGGCCTAGAGGTAGACAAAGTGAAAATGGATACCATTCAATCCCTACCTTACCCTTCTAGCGTTAGAGAGGTTATATAATTCTTGGGCCATGTTGGATTTTACCTGTGATTCAACAAGGACTTCTCTAAAATCTCATCCCATTTGTTCAATTTATTGCTAAAGGATATAGAGTTTGTGGTTGATGGAGAGGGGAAAAAAGCCTTTGATACTTTTGAAGATAATGCTTGTGACCGCCTCTATCATACAACCTCTTAATAGACTCATCCCTTTGAGATTATGTGTGACACTAGTGACTATACCATTGGTGTGGTCTTAGGTTAAAGAAATGGGGGGAATACCACATGTTATATACTACACCTCAATAACTCTTAATGATGCACAACACAACTACTCTACTACTGAGAAAGAGTTATTAACCGTAATATTTGTACTTGAACAGTTTAGTCCCTACTAGATTGGCACAAAGGTTATTGTCTACACAGATCGTGCGGCCCTTTGCCACTTGATGACCAAGAAAGAGGCAAGACCTAGGTTGATGAGGTGGATACTCCTTTGAGTGAGTTTTGACTTTGAGGTTAGAGATAAGAAAGCAAGTGAGAATGGGGTGGCTGGCCATTTGAGTAGGTTAGTGTCCCCACAATAACTAGATTTTACCACAGAAGGGTCCAAACTGGAGCCCATTTGGGAGGAATTTCCCGACCAACAACTATTTGGACTAAAAAAAAGTCAACCTTGGTACGCTGACTTAGTTAATTACTTAGTTGCAAACTAATTTCCACCCTCGTACAACAAGGCCAAGAGAGATAAGTTAAGGAGTTAGGAAAAGAAATATGTGTGGGATGACCCTTATCTATGGAAACACTGTCCTGATCAAGTAATTAGGATATTTATTCTGGAAAGTGAGGTAAATTTCATTCTCAATTTTTGTCACCCCTTTTCTTGTGGAGGCCGCTTTGGGCCTAGAAAGACCATTGGGAATGTCTTGGAAAGTGGCCTATATTTTCCAAACATGTGGAAGCAAACTTTCCAATTTTACCACTCTTGTGACAATTTTCAAAAGACGGGCAACATCACGGCAAAGAATGAAATGGCACAATATCCCTTCTTGCATTATGAGATTTTTTAATGTTAGGGAGATAGACTTCATTGGGCCATTTCCAAGCTTGGGTAGAAACATGTACAATCTTTTAGCCATGGACAATGTGTCTAAGTAAAGCCAAGAGAAGATGTACATTTTTCTAGTCCTGGAATATGTGTATAAGTGGGTAGATGCAAAAGTCACAATAACTTGAAAACGGTGACGGAGTTTTTGAAGAATAATATTTTCTCTCGGTATGGAATCCCCTGAACAGTGTTTGGTGATAGAGAAACTGACTTTTGCAACCGTACCATTGAGTCACTAATGAAGAAATATGGTGTCACCCACAAGATATGCATCGCGTACCACCCCAAACGAATGGGCAAGCCGAGGTACCCAATAAAGAGATAAAGGCTATCCTTAAAAAAATGATAAACCCATTGAGAAAATATTGGATCACCCTACTAGATGATACACTTTGGGCATATAGGACCGCATACAAAGCACCAATAAGTATGTCACCCTACCGACCACTTTTTGGGAAGGTATGTCACCTCTCAATTGAGCTAGAACATAATGCACTTTGGGCTATCAAAAGCATCAATATGAACTTAGATGAAGTTGGAATCAATATGAAGTTACAATTTTGAGAGCTTGAATAAATTTGATGTGAATCCCATGAGAATGCGGCAATTCACTAGGAAAAGGCAAAAGCATGTTATGACACCAAATGACAACCATGAAGGTGAATGAACACCGATTGAAGCCCTACCTTGAAAATGAAGTTTTGGAACCATTTGAGTATGTCCTCATCCTTGATGATCTGATTTATAAATGAATTCTTTTCAAGGGAATAGGTCATGCGGATGACACTAAACATAGCAAATGGCAATTTGTTTTGAGCTTTTGGTATTACTTTGTTCTCATTTTAGATTAGTTTTTGTGAAATCATATTACACTTGGTTTTATGTTCATGTTATATAAAGCATTTGCTCTGAAGAAAAGGAGCAAGGAGTCAACTCAAGGAATTCCCCATGAAATACTCATCTTCCAATCACCAAAGTCCATCCTTACTACCCACCATTGAGAACCAAAGGGAGGTACCCCCTCCCATTATTATGATTGATTATATATCTATAATAGATGTTATGGTTCATGTTACCAGGCAAAGTTTAGGTGTTCACCTTTCAACCCTAAGTACTCTCTTTATTCTTTCTTTTATCACTTGCCTTTTGATATCATTATGCATTGAAGACAATGCATGTTTTAAGTGTGGGGGATAGGGTATTAGGGATATTTCTTAGTATGTTTGTCTCTTCGAAGAGGTATTTCTTTGTGTGTTTGTTTAGATGATGTACTTTGAAGCTCACTTTTAGAGTATTTTGGGTTGATGAAAAATCTAAAAAAACAAAAAAAAAGTTAAAATAGAGCCTACTAGGTCTAAACCCCGAAAGGTCGATTTGGGAAAATTAGGGGCTCGGATAGGTTAAAAACCCAAAAGGGTAACCTATGCAAAAATGAGAGGCCTTAAATGTGTGGAAAAATGTGAGGTGTGAAGTTTGAAAGAAAATAGAGGTTAGGATGAAAACCCGAGAGGGCTCTATGGAAAAATGAGATAAAATGAGAGAAAAATGAAAATATTTTATGCTTATCTTATTTGTGCCTTTTAAAAATTCTTTGAGCTAGTGTAAGCTAACTTCTTGTCTTTATTTGGAGTATTATACCTTGACCTGCACCTGCAGAGTCGTTGAATCCCACGAGTGCGAGGATTCAAGGATAAGAATTTTTATGTTGCTCCTGACCTTCCTCATAATTACGATGAATTTAGCTAGTGGAAAGTACGGGGTCATCAACAAAGATATTAGCGCCCAATAGTTATCTAAACACAATTCACTCTCGGGTATCACCGAAATCGTGTGTCAGGAATAACTAATAGTAACAGGGGGGCTTTTGTGTTTGAATCTGGAACTACTAATCATGAAAGTAAAACAAGATAACTATGAATGAAATAATCTTAGGGGTTATTTGCATTGCATGATCGACACAAAGATTTGATCCTAGACTCCAACTCACATAAAGAACTATCAACCCATTTTAATGTTATACCACATAGTGTAGAAATGTTAATTTCCCAAGAACTCCATTGTGTGTCACACAACTAGTTCCGCTCCCTCCTTAACATCTCACCTCCTCCATAACTTGCTAGGGGCGCACATCTCTACTGACCACCCCCGTAGTCCACTCTTGAGGCTAATCGGCCCCAGCCTGAAGAAACTATGACTTGCGTAAGTTGCAACAGTTCGATGCGGGAGTGAAACCAATCACGAACCTGGACCTCCACTATGAGCACCCATCCTAGATCTCAAAAGGAATAGGACATCAGTACCTCATGATTACTCTAGAGTCTACGCCATCCTAGTCACTACAAACTAAAAATGCTCAATTATTGGGGTAATCTAGGTTTTCCCAAGTTAGGATTTTAATAACATCAATGCAGTAGATCCGATGCTCTTAACATGCAATTCCTCACATGACTAGCCAATTAAGATTATTTTCTATTACCATCTCGGCACTCACAAGGGGGATCTAACACACACAACCTCTCGATACTCACAAGACTAACATAGCGCCAATAATAAAAAAACTCCCAAATTAGCATTTAAAGCCTAGCATGATATCATGTAAAAAATAAATCAAGTGTTCATATTAACATACTTTATAGCATAAATCACAAAAAGAAATTGAACCACAAATTAAGCATAATATTTATAACATGAAAAAATGAGATGAATCTAAAAATGCTCCCAAATCATGTCAATCAGGCTAACAAATAACTACCCAAAAAAATAAACTACTATACTAACATTAGATCCATGACAATCATTTAAATAAATGCCATGAATCTAAGTTGTAAATGAAGAGAGAAGAGAGAAAACCCTAGATAGAATTCTCCTAACCTCCCTTCCTACCTAACACACTAAATGAAAACTAACTAATTACTTTCCTAATCTCTAGGAGGTTGAAGGATACATAAATATAGAATTGCGATCATGTGAGAACACCCACTTATGTGAAAACACATCTTGACCATTGGTTTAATTATATTAACGACTCAGATTTAAGGAGAAAATCCTACATCATAGCTCATTAATTATTTAATTCGCGGATCCTCATTTGGGTCAAAAGACCCATTTGGATCCTGATTCAGATCAAAATTTGCGAGAAGACTCACTCGTCTGTTCCCAGTTCATCCTCATCCCTACAGCGAACCAGTCGTCTATTGCATTGTTCATCCAGGAGATTTTTATATGGCGTTCTTCATAATAAATTCGAACTACATCTTCGGTTATTCCGGCCATTAGATTTCGTCACAATTTCAATTAGGTTTGTTTCAATTTCATGGATTTTTAGTTTGTTCTTCATTTTTGTTTCTCAATTAGGATTTTCTTTCAACAATTCTCTTTGAATTTTCTTTTTATAAGGGTTTTGAGGATTCTTGTAGATTAAGTTGTAAACATCAACAAAATTAATTAGGGTATATGTTTTCCTCTAAGCAGTTGATTCAATCATAGCTAAATCATTATAATCGGGCGCCTAATATTAATCAACTGCACAATAGTAATTTCTAAAGGATAGCATTAGGTTTATGGATCAGCATGTTGTTTATATAACTACAACTTGAAATCACATATTCTGTCGTGCAAGTGAATATAGACTTCTGTGGGGGTCATAGATAGGCTAAATCTTAAGCATCAGCATTTTCTATGTCACTTTCTTTTCTATATAATGTTTTTGAAAGATATATGTGGCCTTTCTCCCCGTAAAATACATCCTACCACTGAGATGTCGTTTACACCAAATTTTCAATAATATAGACTGCTTTTTTGCCATCTATATTGTATTTCCAGTAATATAGACTAATTTTAATTTTGTGCAGGGTACTTGAGTTGAAATTTTAGATTCAGAAATATCCGCCAGCCACACAAGTATGCATTGTTACATTTTATATCACAATGCTTAAGCACATTCTTCATCTTGTAAGACATGATATCCTATCTAATTTGGAATTTAAAGTTATCAGTGATGAATTTCATGTTTGTTAAACAAGTGTTTTGGTTATGGACACAGAATCAACTAATCAGCTATATCTTGTTCTAATATCTTTCTTGTTATTAAAATTGTTGTATCTGTTTCATATTAAGTTACACATTTTGTGGGTATGTGTTTCGGCTATGCATTATGTGTTGTTGAATATGTTAAAGAAGCAAGGGTTATTGGTACTGAACCAATATTTCTTCTATACGTATGCAAATTTTGTGATAATAGCCTTATTGTTCATTCTTTTGTAAACTGGAGTTTGGTTTGGTTTTGGTGGTTGAATACAAATTATTACATATAAATGCTAAATGTTTTGGAACATGTAAATGCAGTTGTTGTGATGGAATGCATTTGTAGGATCAAATATATTTATCAACAATGAACTTGCAATGTTGTATAGTTTACAGAGTCACCAATACATCTTTTGGATTTTGACTGAAATGTTTTTTGAATCTCTATGGAGGGAGAAATGTTATAACTCTTATTTTTAATGCCTACATTGGGTATCCTAATTTTTTTACTCCATGCATTCTACATTAGGAATTAGGAGTCTTATTTCTAATAGTAAAATAGTTATTACAGAAGCTGCTTATATTTTTCCTCTGTGATTTTGTTTGAGAAAATAATGATGGAAACCATTTCTTGAAATTTTTCCAAGAGAGAATTGAGAAAGTAAAGAAGTGATGAAAATAATGATGTAATCTGACTTTGTATTGAATATGGATTTGTTCTCGTATTCGATTCTTGTTTATCTTGTCTGAGTTGATGTAACGTGGTGTTGCTGTTTAGAGAATATGGATACCTTTTTGTTCACATCTAAATCTGTCAACAAGGGTCACCTAGAAAAGCTACGAGATCAGATTTTTGATGTTGTTCTTCATGCTTGAATCGATGCCTGAATCGAGAAAGATCCAGACATTTTCCGCGGGGAGTTTTTTGGGGAGATCACCAAGACTAACATGGGGATGGTTTTTGGGGAGATCACCACCAAGTCCAATGTGGACTACGAGAAGATTTTTCACGACACTTGCCGCATAATTGGATTTGTGTCTGATGACGTCGGCCTTGATGCCGATAACTACTAGGTCATAGTTTACATTAAGCGGTAGAGACTGAATATTGTTTGGGAGTCTATGGTCACCTCACCAAGCACCCCATTGTCAGGAAGATGATCATGGACACCTACAGAGGCTACGGTGCACATGGTGGTGGTGCCTTCTCAGGAAATAACCCAACCAAGGTTGACAAGAGCGGTGACTATGTCGCTAGACAAGCTGCGAAGAGCATTGTTGCTAGTAGAATAGCTTGCAGGTGCATGTCGTTCATGTGTCCTACGCCACTGGTGTCCCTAAGAAATTTTCTGTCAACACTTATGGACCTAGGAAGATCCCTGACAAGGACATCCTTAAGATTGTGAAGGAGCACTTCAATTTCAGTCCCGTGATGATCGCCATCAACCTGGACTTTAAGAGGGGTGGAAACGGAAGATTCTTGAAGTCAGCTACCTACGGACATTTTGGAAGATTGGCCCTGATTTCACTCGGGAAGTTGTCAAGGTTCTCAAGTGGGAGAAGTATCAGATCTAGTGTTTCACAAATAATGTTTTTAAGTTAACTGTCTTACAGCTTGTTTGTAGCAACTTTAATTTCAAAGAGTTTAGCATTATGTCCTGTTGCATGGTTTGTGTCGGTCTTTCTTTGAATTGCCATGTTCAGTTGCCTAAAAAATAATTGTAGCTTAGTTTTCAAGAACTTTTGTGCTCATACAAGAATCAGGGGACTTGCTGCAATTAATGTCAATGAATGTTTCATTTTTACATAATATTTTATCAATTACAAACACACCCAAAACTTAATGTAAACTTTCTATTTCTGCTTCTATACAAACAATCATGAGTACTATAGACACTTTAAAGAAATTGCCTAAAGGACTTAGAGATAATTGAAGATAAGCTGTCACATATGGTTCAAAACACAGCCAGTAAGATAAGTTCCGTTCTTATAGTTAATGTAAACCCCTATATGTTATATAGGAAACATCTACAAGCATATCATAAAGTACCTAAACACTAAATTCAAAGCACATGTAAGTTATGACTGAAACACAACAAGCATAACTTTAAGCACCCACAAGTTTAAATTGAAGCATTTACGAGCATAACATGAAACATCTACAAGTTAAACTTGAAACACTTTTAAGTCATAAATGAAGCATATTTAAGATATGTTGTTGTACTTGAAGTACATATAGGTTGTACTTGAAGCATCTTCAAGATATACATGAAGCACCCACAAGTATAACATGGAGCACTCTTAAGCTATAGGTAAAGTACCTACAAACATAACTTTAAACACCTACAAGTCATACTTTAAGCACTTTTATGTTGTACTTGAATCACCTTCAAGATATATATGAAGCACCTACCAAAATAACATGAAGCACTTACAAGTATTACATGAAGCATCTGTAAGTTATAAGTGAAGCACCTAAAAGTCTTACTTTAAGCACTTACATGCTATACTTGAAGCAACTTCAAGAATAACACGAAGCAGATACAAGCATAATACGAAGCACCCACAAGTATAAGATGAAGCACCTACAAGCATAATATGAAGCACCTACAAGCATAATATGAAGCACCTACAAGCATAACATGAAACACCTACAAGCATAACATGAAGAACCTACAAGCATAACATGAAGCACCTACAAGCATAACATGAAACACCTACAAGAATAAAGAACCTACAAGCATAACATGAACCACCTATAAACATAATATGAAGCACGTATAATATGAAGTACCTACAAGTATACTATAGAGCACCTACAAGCATATTATGAAACATCTATAAGTAAAACATGAAGCACTTATAGGTTGAACTTGAACCACCTTTAAGTTATAAGTGAAACATCAACAAGCATAACTTTAAGCATTTGCAAATCATACTTTAAGCACCTATATGATATATTTGAAGCACCTTTAGGACATATACAAGAACCTCTTTTGTATACTATTTCCAAGTTGTTAATTGTTATTGAGAAACCTACAATCAATATGTGAAGTACCTATAGGCTATACTTGAAGCACCCACAAGCTATACTTTAAGCACCTCTCTCTAGAATAAATGATGTGCTTAAATTTTAACTTATAAGAAGCATCTTAAGGTGTCCTAAAGTTTCAACCACCCCACCACAACTTTACCCAACGAGTGTGTCATGTGTCCTCCTCAAAACTTTAGCTTGCATACACGTTAGGCATATATCCAAGGTTGTAATGGTAGTTATTCTTAGTCACGCTCATCGGAACCTAGATGCTCATACCATTGCTCAACTAATACCACTTCTTTCTCGTACCATTGTTGTTGTCGTAAAACATGCAAAGAAGAATGTTGAGACTTCAATGACTCAAGAGCTTCCGCAAAGTTCAAAAGTTTGTGTGTTTCTTCATTATCATCATCTTCTTCACCCGGGCTTCTTTTAGAGCCTTTTTGTTGGTTTCACCACCAACCTTTTTTCCCTAAAATGCTTCTTTATGAATAGAATAAGAAATCTTGGCCCTAAGCTCAGAAACTCGGACCAAAACAAGCCCAATTCTATCTTCATCCATACCTCGAATCTGAATTTTCTGCCAAAGAAATCCCCCAGGCTTCTGAAATGGGGTTTGCAATCCCCCTGCCATCTACCTTGAAAAGTATCGATATAACTCTTACAACAATCTTTCTTTAACAATACAATTATAAATTCTATAATAATAAGTTAACACTGTAAGCTTAAATTGGAAAACAAGCTACGAATTTACACACAGTAAATTCCATTCTAACCATTGACTTCGTAATTATGCCAAAAATTCAAGTTGCAACAACTATGACTACTGGTTGTTCCCATGTGACTTGATCAAGAATAAATGATTTTTCTCATTGATTCCATATTAGATAAACATAACTATGTAAATAACTAAAATACCATAGGACTAATAATCAGTGATTGTCTACATGAATTTAAAGAACATAAAAAAGGATGTGATGAAGTGAAACCATGCCTACATAAATCTAAAGATGAATAACTTAGTTAGAGTTAGTTGAAGAAACTTCATTCCAACATAATTACGCATGCTTTGCATTAGCAATATTGCTACCTTATCAATGGAAATTCCTGAAATATTTAAAATTAAGAGAAATGGGTAAAGATCCCATTAAAAGAAAAAAATCTCATAGATTTTTCTTTAATATGTAGAAATCATCAAACATATACAAGGGGGAAATTTTGCATTTAAAATACCATGAACAAGTTCAGAAGTCATAATCCCTTTACTTGTAAGTCATTCACCACTATCGGAACATAAAGGCCTTCGATGTCCGCATGCAGATAACGGAATGTCTTTTCGATTTGAGCTCCCAAATTACACTATCGGGATAGTTCATCCTTTGCTACCTGTAATAATTTAGGCTAATTTAAAATGGAAAAAAGAGAGAAGAGTGTTGCATTGTATTGTAGGTAAACATAGATGTACCTGGCAAGCATTCTTCTTATCTTCTCCACCTAAACGCTCTCAAAACATTACCCATTTTTCAGAAATATGTGCCAAGATACAGTGTAGAAAACCTTTAAAAAGCAAGCTAGGAAAAATCCTTTCCACGTAAAACATCCCCCTACAACTTCAATTCATGCGAAGACATCTTTCATTCTACTGATTGTAATTGACAAAAACATAACAAAAATAGGTTTATCATTTGTTCGAAAGTTATAATCCAACACCAAAAAGAGTTGAAGCATTGTCACCTGAAATTGATAATTTGTTGCAGAGATTGCCTAAAATATCTTCTTTTAGCGGAGCTGCTGCCCTAGAAGATTAAAGGAGGAATCTGAAGAGGAGGAGTGAGGGTGTTGATGGTGAATGGAGCGGTAGCGGTCGGTGTAGAAGAAAGGAGAATGGGCTGAGTGAGAGCAGATGTCGAACGAATTTTACTTCACAAAATAAAAATGACCCGATTCCAGTCTTATAACCCGATTTCGGCCTTATTACCCACAAATTTGACCCACGAATTTAACCCTTATAATATGTAATTTGTGGAACACATGATTAAATCAGAGCCATTAGATTAATTAGTTCAATGGTTCAGATTTGTTCTCACATATTTTGATGTTCTCACATAACTAGGTGTTCTCACCTGAATCCCTCCTATATATATGTGTGTGTGTGGGGAGGAAGGGGTTCAATTCACACCCTTATTTTTACACTAATTTTTACGCCAAATCCTAACCATCCATCTAATATAGTTTCACTCATTCATTAAATCTATTTTTATTAAAATAATTCCAACCATGACATTAGATTAAATGGATGGTTAGCATTTGGTGTAAAAAATGGTATAAAAATAAGGGTGTGAATTGAACCCTTCCACACACACACACATAGGATAAATGGGCCTAAAAAACCCCAAGTTGGAAAACTCTAGTGCAAGTGTGGCACGGGACGTGCAGGATTGCATGGCACGGCCAGCACGGCCTGTGCAGTATTGCAGGAGATGTCGTCTAGAAGTTCATTTTCAAGATTTGGACGGATGGTTGTGCAAGTTTAAATGGCCCGTCGCCCAAGTCTTGATTCTCCAGCTTCTGAGTGCATGGGACATGTAGATTTGCACGTCTCGTCGGCCAGGTCTTGTTAATCCATTAGGCTCATAATGAGTTACAAAATGAAGAATTTAGATAAGAATACGAAAAATGGTCATCTAAACCCCTTATTATGTAAACCTCTAAAAACCATAGAAATCTACCACACAAAAAAAGATACTAAATGCCCCAATAAATACATGCATTTGAAATCTCATCATACACCATTCTTCTTATTGGTGTGATTTAGTTGTATTAGAATCATGGGATCCTATCATAAAACCAATTGGTACTATGTAGGGGTGACCCATGATCTTTATATATTGAGTAATAACTCTTTCAACCACCGATGTGAGACTCTAACAAGTTGGTTAAGGACATCTTAGTTTGGGAGATAACGTTCTTGTTAAATTTTGTGTTTTGGGTTAGGGTAGTTTTAGGAATAGAGTATTGGGTGTTCTTCTGGAAACATTTGCTTAGCTATACTTTTATTCATTGCTTGTTGTTTACTCGAGAATGAGGATGGGGAGTTTCATCGAATAGTTCTTAGAAATCTATTGGAAAATGTCCAGATTACACAATCGAGATGGGAAACAAAAATAACTTTTCTTCACTGACCGGGACCTTCAAATTTCAGGTGATTACATGGTGTTTTGTTGGATGGATTGATGGATAAATGGTGATGTTAATATAGGATGGGAGTTGTGGAACGGTTTAGAAATCTCTAGTAAGATTTCTTTGTGTTGTTTTGTTTTCTTGTTTTTCATATAGTGTAAAGTCTACTTTTGGGGCATTTTGTGCTACACAAAAACTCAAAAATATTGAAAAATATATATCCCGCAAAGTCAAAAATTTGAAAGGACGACTTAGACAAAATTGGGAGGCCTGGATAGGTTGAAAACCCGAAAGAGCAACCTATTCATAAATGAGTAGCCAAATGGTGTGGAAAAAGGTGAGGTGACCTTTGAAAAAAGAAAAAAAATGTGTGAAGATAGGTTGAAAACCCGAAAGAGCAACCTATTCATAAATGAGTGGCCAAATGGTGTGGAAAAAGGTGAGATGACCTTTGAAAAAAGAAAAAAAATGTGTGAAGCTAGGATGAAAACCCGAGAGGGCTCCTAGGCAAAATGAGAGAGAATGAGACAAATTTGAATTATTTCATGCTTCTCTTGGTTTGTCTATTTGGTAGCTTTTTTGGTAGAGTAAGCTAGTTTTACATTTATATCTAGGGGTGACAAATGGGTGGACGGGTCGAATATGGGTAGAAAAAATGGATATGAACCATTTCAACAATGATTTGGGTAAAAAATGGGTGGGGTTGAAACCCGCTTAACCCGCGGGTTGAAAATCACTCAATTCACGAGTTAATAATGGGTAAACTCGCATGTTTCAACCCATATAATGACCCGCATAGGTTTATATATCAACTCATATGGATAAAGCCGTGAGTTTCAATCCATACATGTTAAAATATAAAACCACACGGGATTACATAGAAAATCAGCATGCTGCGAGGATTTGATCAAGGCAGCAAGTATTTGTGATCACTTGAACGTAGAACAGTATCACCGATGCATATTTATCTCAAATGTTTCATGATACTTGTCAGATTTTTGCATCACCATCAAACCAGACGTGATCAATCTTGTTATGTGATTGCATTAAGAGTAAGAGTCCATTTTTTATGCAGCAATAAGAAGATTGGGTTCATATATTTTAATCGGCATTGCCTTAGTTAAACAGTAAAACTATACAGAAAGAGGTTACATAATTCTGAAGAAAAAAACTAACACAATGCCGAACAAACTAACATAGTGAAAAAAATGGGTCATAGTAAAATGTAAACAGGTAAGCCCGTGGTTTTGACCTGCGGGTCTGACCATTTTACTGACCCGCGACTAACTTGTAAACCAACCCGTATGACCCATATTTTTTAATTACCCATTTGACCCAATATCCATTTAACCCTTAACCAATTTTACCCATAACCATTCAGATTTAAAAACAAAAAACCCGCTTGACCCGCGGGTAACGGGTCAATATTGCCACCCCTACTTATATCTTATACTTCAACTTTGATTGGTAGGTTGGTTGTTTAGATTATCTTAGGTTTTGGGATATGGGAGTGTGAAAGATTATCATGTCTTGGGGCCTCAAGAATAAAATGTTGAGGGTTTTGGGAAAACATTTGCATGCTAGTTTACGCTTAGATCTTTACTTCTTCTTGTTTACTCGAGAAAGAGCAAAAGTTTAAGTATATTTGATGAGACGTTAAATGCATGCATTTTCGAAATCATTTAACATTTTTTTGTTATCTTTTGGTTGGTAGATTTCTTATGGGGGCTCAAGAATAAAATGTTGGGTGTTGTGGGAAAACCTTTGCATGCTAGTTTACGCTTAGATCTTTGCTTGTTCTTGTTTAGTCGAGGAAAAGCAAAGGTTTAAATGTGGGGGATTTGATGAGACGTCAAACGCATGTATTTTCCAAATCATTTAACATTTTTTTGTTGTTTTTTGGTTGGTAGATTTCTATATTTATGTAGGTTTATATCATAAGGGGTTTAGATGATTTTTTTGGTTTCCTAACTAAATCCTTCATTTTGTAACCTATTTTGAGTCTAATGGATTTATGTCCTTAAAAGAGTATAGATTCTATTTTGTGAGCTTATTTGTAGATTGCTCGTAAGCACTTTGGAGTTGCTTAGCAAAATCTATTTGCAAGGATGGTAGAAGACTAAAGGCCACGAGTCAAAACATTGTAGTATGTAGATGTGCCGAAGAAAATAGCTAAGTTTGGAAGAGTAAAAGAAATGACATGGGCCATGCAATTTGGCACGGTCTGTGTCATAGCTTGTGCTGAGGAATAAGGGCTAAAAGATGGGTAATGCAATCCTGCACGACCCATGCTCGAAGAACTGCAAGATGTTGAAGGCCCAACCGACGGGACATGAAAATTAGCACGTCCTGCACGATCAGAAGCTGGGTGGAATACATCTAGCCAATGGGCCGTGCAATTCAGCATGACCCGTGCACTCAGAAGATGAAGAGAAGCTCCAAACGACATGCTGTGTAATTCAGCACGACTCGTGCACTCAGAAGGCCCTGGAACGACCTCCGACAGACTCCCCATGCACTATGCAAGGGTTGTGTTGGTCGGGACGTGCAATATGCCACGACCAGTGTCAGTGTAGCTCCCAAGGGTTTCCTATCTTTTGGATCTTTCAAGGCCCAACACACCTACTATATAAGAAAATTTTGTCTCCCAGGGTTCGATAGTTAGTTATTGTCATTTGTATTCTAGTTGGAGGAAGAGAAGAAGGCTATCTTCTCTCTTCATTTATTTTCCCAGATCTATGGCATTACATCCAATGATTGTCTTGGATTTAATGTCTCTAGATTGTTATTTTCTTGGAGTTATATTTGTAAGCATGACTTGATTAGGATTTGTGAGATTCTAAATCACCCTATATTTCTATGCTAATGAATATTATGCATGATTTGAGGTTTCTATTCTTATATGATTTATGTCATAATATGTGTTATGATGCATCAGTAATTTCATTCATAGTATAATATCATGCTGGGATAAAAATGCTAATTTAGGAGTGTTAGAATAACGCTATTGTAGTTTTGAGAGTACCGAGGAGATGAGTGCATTCATGCTACCTTTAGAGTACTGGGACGATAATTTGACGTTAATTCTAATTAGATAGTTATGTGATTGATTGCATGTTAGAAGCGGTAGATCGGGGGTCACTGTATAAAAATATCTAACAAGGGAAACCCTGCCTTACCATGATTGTTAAGCATTTCTAGTTTGAAGCAACTAGGACTGTATTAATTCTAGAGTCATCACAAGGCACTGATAACTTTGAATTTTTAGGCCCAGAGTTGGTGTTTATAGTGGAGAGTCCGAGATGTACTAGGCTCACTCCCGTATGTAGTAGTGTTCCCTGCAAGGGCTTAATCCTTTGAGAAGAGGCTTGTTAGCATCGAAAGTGAGATTATGGGGATGAAATGCTAAGTCGGAAGGATTGGAGTGCATTCCTAATTACGGAGGTGGAGAGATGGTTTTAAGGGAGACAAACCTTTGTGTGACAGACATGGAGAATTCTCGGCCATCTCCACACTATATGACATAAGCATAAGATTAGGTTTATATGTCTATATATGATAGAATCTAGGATCAAATCCCTAAATGGGTCATGTTACACAAATACCTCCAAGATTAGCTCATCCATAGTTTATATATCCCTTATTGCATATTAGTAGTTGTTAGTTCACAACTCCCCTCCCCCCATTTATCTATTCAGTACTATCTATTTCTGACATACGATTGGGGTGACACCCGGATTTTGGGTTGTGTTTGGCTAACCTTTGAATACTAGTACCTCTGTGGACGACCCCAGACATGAAACTAGCTACTTTATTGCAGTTAGCATTGAGTACGGGAGCAACAATATAAATTTCTATTATTGAAATGATCCCTCGAGAATTAAACGACCCCATGGGGGGTGCGGGTAATATATTCTTCATTGGTAGGATCGAGAGTAAAGTTTAAATGTCCATATTATACGATGATTTGGGATATTTTGTACTCATTTTGGTATGCTTTTGTGCTTTGGATACTCCATTTTACCTTGAAATTCTATTAATAGAGTTAAGAGCGACATAATCGCTCTTATCACTTTTAATAAGGATTTTGTGAAACAAAGTAATGGTTTGAATATTTGAAGACCATGAATACTACATTTTGAAGACAATGAAGACCTTGAAGACTCGAAGAAGAGAGAAGGAGACAACTACACTTACACAAAAAAGAAGACAACATGTGAGGGCATCTTACTCTGCCCGTAGGGAGTCGCGACGCATGTGTCGTGAGTCGCGACGACCCACTGCTCAGATCTGTTTTTTGGACTTTTTGTACTATAAATACTCACTTATCTCCTCTATTTTCCAGCAACCTTTCTTTCTCGATTTCATAGCCATAAAACCCTAGTTTTCTACCATTTTCATCTTTCTTTCATCTTGATTTTATGTTTGATTTGTAATTTTTTTTAGTATGGATTCTAATAGCTAAACTTAGTCTTGGGAGCAATTGATTAAGGCTTCCAAGCCCATGTCTTGATAAATTTGTATGAAGCTTTCTAATGGTTTGCTATTGTGCATTTATTGTGCTTGAATTTTGTTGTTGAATACATTAAATGTGTTGGAAGTTTGAGTATATGAAATGCTTGTATGATTGCTTTTTAGGGTTTGGAGAAAATAGCTAATTCTTTTGATATGAAATCAAAAGGCATGAATTAGAGCTTCTAATATGGTTGATGATTTGATGAATGCTAGATAAATGTTATAATGTCGAATTGTTTATCATGTTTGTTTTGGGTAGCAAATAGGAGAAGTTTATGAATATTGAACGTTCTTGACTAATCTTGTGTAATGCATGAATTGGTTCAATGCTTAAACACGGTGTAGTGTTTATAAATGTTACCAAGCTTGTTGATTAATTGTACTTAATGTCATTAATGGGATATTTTTAGGCGTTGATCAACTAAAGGAGTCATTAGTGAGGTTTAGCAAGAGATGTCGAATTCACTCTTGTAAACTACTATCAAAGAGGATAGAAGATTTGTATTCACAACAAGTAGTAAAAAAATTGAATAGGTTTTATGTTCAATGACAGATAAGAGGTTTGGAAGTAGAAATTAATTGCGCCCAAGGTCCCATAACTTGTGTTAGAACTCTTCTTAGTAGTTGTTTCTTATTTAGTAGATTTACATTGCTTCCTAGTTAGTTTGTCTTTAAATTGATAACTTTAGAAAAACCAACCCAACCCCCCCCCCCTCTTTACAAGCTTTTATATATGTGCATATGTTTATATCTACTGTAGTATTCACCCTTCTATGTGAAAACTCTTAGGAAAATCCATCTTATTTGTGGACGACCCCAATTTGCCACTATCTACTTAATTGTATTTAAGAAGTATTTCAGGCTTATAAATTGTATCTTTGAGAGGTACCGCGATGACCTCCCAACCTTTTCCAGAAACCCCAGGGAAACTAGTGAGTGGAAGTTGAACCCTTGACGAACATAAATGGGAAACTAGTAATTGCTTTTTGTTGGAAGAACATAGTGTGATCCTTTGGGATCCCTAGGATAATCATCACCGATAGTGGGATACAGTTTTCCCAAGAATCGGTCAAAAATTGGTGTGAGAAATACAAAAAGTAACGGCAGTTTACCATCTCCAAGAAAATGGTCAGGTAGAGATAACCAACCGAACGATAGTGAGTGGTATATGAGCTAGGCTCGAGGGAGTTAAAGGAAACTGGATATGTGAAATACCAAGTGTTTTATGGGAATATCAAACAACTGAATCTTCTGCCACTGGGAAACCCCGTATAGCTTGGTACATGGCTCAGAAGAAGTAATCGCAGCAAAATTTGGAGTTACAAGTCCTAGATTGATGGCAGCCACTGAAGGGGCATCTAATGAGGAGAATCGATGTTTAGACCTTGATATGGTGGAGGAAAAATGAAAGATAGCATCCCTACGCAAAGCTAGGGTAAAACAAAGAGTCAAGTACTACTATGACAGGAGAGTAAAAAAGTTCGTATTCAATCCAGGAGATTTGGTAATGAGGAAAAATGAAAAAAATCATCGTGAACCTGAAGGAAAGTTATCTACCAATTGGAAAGAGCCCTACAAGGTAGTGAGAGCATACTCGAGATATAGCTATGTCCTCGAATCTATGAATAGAGTAAGGGTTCCCAGAAGATGGAACATCACCAATTTGAGAAAATATTACCAGCTTTGAAGATAAGAGCGATATGCTGATAAGCAGCGCTCTCAAGCACACAAATGATATGCTGATAAGCGACACTCGAGAAGATAAGAGTGATATGCTGATAAGCAGAGCTCTCGAGCACATGCGTGATATGCTGATAACCGGCACTCTCGAGATCATGGATGAAATGCTGATAAGCGGCACCCTTTGTAATAATTTCATCTTTTTGAGGCTGATGATTGAATGAAATGCTGATAAGCGACACTTGTTGTGTAACATTTCTCTTGTTTTCTGAATGAAGTGATCAACGGAGAAAAAAGATAAGCTACTCAATTCTATTCCTTTTTTTACAGTGCATTCATTTAATGCTTTTGCTAATAAGCAACTCAATCTATTTGCATATTGATTATTATTAGATTATACACAGGCTCAATGGGCCAAGTGATAAGCGATTACAGCTGATAAGCAACATAATTTATGAAAAGTATTCACAAGTCTTAAAAATCAATGGTATAATTACATGACATTGATACATTCGATACATCGAATAAGTTACAGATATAGTTACAATTTGAAAAGTCAGGAACAATACAAGGAGAAGACCTGTCTCTTTAACTTATTCACCTAGGCTTCCTAGTCTTACTTCTAGTTTTTCAAGCTCCTCCATCTTGATTCCAGCAGCGCGCTGCAGGCCTTTCATCTGTTCCTCTTCAGGATACTCAGAAGGATCTAAATTTGCCTTTTGGCGAGAATACATAGAATATTCATCCTCGTCTCTATCACACTTCTTGGAGGATTGTTTGTTTTTAATGCTCCAAAATCCACAATTCTTATCGCTTTTCCCAGATCCAGGTTTTTTCGAATTTGAGGATCTCCGACGACCTGAGGGGGGAGGATTACAGAATCTTAATTCTCGTATACATTACAAGATAGTGTAGGACACTATTTTTTCCTGGTATGTTCCCAATTTATCATCTATAAGCTTGGGGTTGGCAACCCCATGAAATAATGAGTGAACTCGAAGGCTCACGTCAAAGAGAGTTACCTTATCCTCCAATTATTTGATCTTCAACCCAGCGGATTTGATTTCCTCTGACAATCGGGTATTCTCAGGTAGAACTGATTCGACTAGCAAAGGATTTTCTTCAGTGGATGTACCTTTCAGTGCTATAGCTTCCTCTAATCTCTCAATTTTGCTCACGGTCATCCTAGCTATGATGCTTCGATATTTTTTGTACTTGGAATTTGTATTTGTATACTTCAGTCTGGGTGAGATTGAGATGAGCCTCGATAATTGGAAGCGTATTTTAATCGACCAGGCACCTCTCCAAAGACCCAAATTTTCTAGTAATCTGATGTATTGTCTCTTGATAATCCACCTCGGCGGGGTCAAACCCGTTGACTAACTCAAGAGGTACCACTCCATTATACTACCTAGTCTTGCAATCCTCTAGCAATCCTTGAAAGGAAGGGTGCTCCTAATTTTCCCATAATTCTAACTCTTCCTTAATTCAATTATTGTCCTCATGAAGAGACTCATTTTCATCATTACACTTGGAGAGGTCTAACATCGACTTCATTAATTACTCACTGGTCTCATTCAGCTCTGTTCGAGTTTCAGAAATTGTTTTGTAAATGCATTCCATTTTCCTTATCAATGATTTACACTATGACAAAGAGAAAAATTCAAGATAAGCAAAATGTCTTCTATACTGAAAAAGTAAAAATTACACGAGGGGGCAAATCAAAAAATGTTACACTTGATTCCCTACCCTATTAGCACCTCCATGGAGGCAAGCTAAACTTGATTCTTCACAACTAGTTGATGAACCACTCTAGCAGCCACTGCTTCGGAGGTGAGAGCTCGAATATCTTTGGCTGTGTGGAAGTGCCCCCAAGCCTTTAGGAAATTTAAAAAGGAAAAGATTAGGCCACTATTTACTACCTCATCTCATTTGGTTTCGAGAGCTTCCATAAGCTCGGGCTTGATGAGAGACTCCACAAATGTAGCATCATCCTTGGATAGACGTGAGGCCAGCCTGCTCTTCAACTCTCCCTGAGCTAGAAGGTTGCATCCGAGTTGCTCTGTTATTTCAAGGAGCTCGACAAAAAATTCTAATAGCTCCATGCTATTCAGCATTTTCTCCATGAAGGCCTCGAGAAGGAGGGCTTGAGCTTTGGAGTATTTAGTCACCCTAACCCTTTGTTTGAGAGTTTCTTTCTCTAGGGTAGCCTTCCTTTTATCCGCTTCGAGATCAATTTTTTTCATCTTCTCAATCTCAAGCACCTTCGCCAGCCTGGAGATTTCAAGTTCTTTTTCTTTCATCCTTCCTTGCACTAGGCCGTAATCGGAGCCTAGCACTTTCCAGAAGGAGGATAATTTTTTAGTTGCCTCGCCCAACATATGATATGCCTAAAACATGAATAACCAGAGAGGTTAGTTGCAAGGACAATAATAACAACGAAATCAAAGAAATTTATATATTATATCGGTAACAAAAGGGGGGAGAAAGAGAGAGGGAGAGAGAGAAATAGAAAGTTAACCTCAGCATTGCAACCAAAAAGTTGGAGAACTTGCCTATTGATAATAGGAATACTCAAGGGAGTAGCAAGAGTATTCGAGGATAGGGCCTGTGAGTTGTCCTGGGGAGGAACATGTGGAATTCTGCCACCGTTGTCTATTTTTTAGCATTGGTTCCTCCTAGAGAAACCAGTATTGTCACCCGACCTCTTATCTTTATGAGAATTTCCACCACCCACCAGAGAAATGTTCGGTGTATCATTCAATAGGGAAGAGCCCCTCTTGTTCCCATCATTCTTTGGAAGTAGAGCCAAACCAAGACCCACTGAGAAAAAAACAAAATAAGGTCAGAGCCAGAAAACAAAAAATAATAAAACCTATTAACACCTTCAAAGATTCTCAAGGGTCTAAAATCACTATGAGAAGTCTCGAGAGGGGGCTCTTGAGAGGGGTCCTGGGATTTTTTTTCCTTTTTTGGCCTCTTTTGTCCCCGGGGATTGGATTGTTTCCTGATTTTTTGTAACTTCTAGTACACTAACTCTTCATAGATTTGAGGTGACCAGATGAAACCGCCGATAGTTTTATCGCGGTTAGAGAAAAATTTATAATTCAAGGTTGAGGCTAAGTGACTTCTCCTATCACTCTCGAGGTCACTAGGATAGGAATACTTTCCCCTATTTGAGGACTCGACCTTTATGTCTGAGCTCCATTGGGGAACCTTGTACCTCGAGCAATCGAAGGTAATCCCCTTCCTTCAACCCTTTCATTTACCCGAATGATAAGGAACGACGAAGACCTTCTGTTTCTTCTCCCTTCCAATGAGTGTGATAGTATTCTCGATAGATTTGCGACTACGAGACAACTGTACAGCGACCGGAGTAGCTCGTACCTCAGTTTGATCCCAAATTATTTACATCTCGTCAGAAACATCATAATGATGACCAGGATATTGGGACGCAGTTACGCTAGACTAACTTGAAACTATTTAAGGATTTTGGAGAGTAGTGGAGAAAAGGGGAAGCAGAGCTTCGAATGGAGGTGTTTTACGAAAATGATCAATCTTCCCTCGAGAAGGTTATCAGGGGATTCGCCTGGTTTGAGGAATTTTAAATCTACATCTGAGGGATCTTTTGGCCTAAAGGTATCGAAGATATGATCTTAAGATAGTCATCTGACATCTCGAGGATGAGGGCTCTTCAGTAGATGCCTCTATCTCCTCCTCGAAAGACGTTTCTCCCTCTACTTATTCCTCTTCCTCTTCCGCACTGCCCTCAAGGTATTCCTCCTCTTCTCCACCTTCTTCGAGGAA
Organism: Rubia tinctorum; assembly: GCA_032355605.1. NCBI lineage: Eukaryota > Viridiplantae > Streptophyta > Magnoliopsida > Gentianales > Rubiaceae > Rubia > Rubia tinctorum. The sequence goes on along the minus strand of JAULKM010113641.1, from coordinate 10,382 downwards.
TTCTTCTTCTTCCCCTTCTCCTTCCTCAAGAGGTATAATTCACTCCCTTTCTTCCTCGTGTGTCGGAGGGAAGAACCCAACCTCCGGTAACAGGAGACCTTCTCACGAAGTGTTTTCCGAGGCCTGGAGGCCAAATGCCCTTGAATACTCTAGGAGGCATGTCTGTAATGGGTCAAACCTCTAGATTGTAATCGGTCTGACCTATAGTATCTTTTTCCATATCGAAATCATATTTTAACCCCTTGGAATTACTAACCTCTGAGTCGGAGTTCATCCTCTCCCATAAGTTAACAGTTTCTTCTTCTGGCCTAATCCTACCAGATAACCCCTTCTCATTACACTCCTTAACAAAAAATATCCATTAATTAAGTAAGAAAGGGAAGGAAAAGAAAGAACAATCGCTGGAACTTACTATTTTCTGAACAAAAGTTGCTAGGAGGTGAAGAGAATGGAGGGTGGAAGTTGGAGAGAACTTGGACAGATAACTCCCCCTGTGGAATACCTGCAGATAAAATCAAGACAATTTAGAAAGAAAATAGGTAGTTAAGGAGCTTGAAATGATGGGAAGAGCAATCTTTGCCTCGAAAAAATGAATAATTTGAAAAGGCATGAAAATATTTTTGCACCTTTTCATAGTCGGCTAACCTTCACGCGCGCTATAGGCAAGGGTGAAGGGTCATGCGTGCCTTCTTGTATTCCGCTAATATTTAAGAATAAGAACACTTGATACCCACTCGAGGCTCTAGATGTTGCTCGGAAGATTTCACCTCAATGTCGGTTAAGGCGAGCCTACAAATTACAACCTCCAAGGTTCTCGATCTATCATCCCGGAATTCCGTGTCCTTGAACGGATATCTAGTTTTCTAGGGGCTTATGATAAGGACCAGGCCCAAGTTATGGAATGGGCTTGTATTAATTAACCCAAGAAGGCCTGAAACGGTAAGTAATTATACTGCATTTATGAGCCAACAACGCGATATACAGGAGAAGTATACGCTCATGAATATACAGCATAAATACCAGGTATGTACTCATTTTCTGATTCATTGACTCTTATACAGTATTTTGGACTCTTTGCTGACTTAAACTTCAGAGAGTTTACCCCTGGGATCCCCCCAGGATTTGTAGGTTATGAACCAGGAGCTCGAGTGGTTAGTCCATTTGGTTCTCGGACGCATCAGATCCAAAAGGATTAAATGTAAAACGAATTGATAAACACAAACTATATTGAATATTAATGTCAAATAGTAAAAACTGTGAATAGTTTCTGAGAATCAGATGAGAAAACCAAAGAGCCAGAGAGAATTTAGACGAGAAGAAGAATTGGAAATGACAACTGATTCACATCAAAATGATATGCCCCTTCAAATTTCTGAACTTTCCCCTTATAAACCAACAGAATAACTCATCAGCTGAATGGATTCAGTTAGCTCAGCTAACTAACAACATCCTCCAACGGCTTATGATTTTATTTGTTAAAATATTTGCCCAAATTTTCCTTAATTGCAACTGGATCATAACATTCCCTCTCCGTAACATGAAATTTGTCCTCAAGCTTGGAATGTGGGAAACTGTTGTTGAACAACTTCTGCATTTTCCTATGAAGCTTCTTCAGTTAACCCATCCCACTCAACAAGACATTTTACCACTTGTTTCTCTTCTATTTCAATAATTATTTGTTGTAAAACCTGTTTAGGAATCAATGGTTGAAACTCTTCTTCTTCAACTAAAGGGGCATCAGTTTGTACTTCTCGAACTATTCCATTATGTTTCTTAAGTCAAGAAACATGGAACACGGGATAAATCTTACTAGAAGCAGGAAATTTGAGTTTATAGGTCACAGATCCTAATTTGTTCTCCACCTGATAGGGACCAAAATATCTTGCTGACAGCTTTGCTTTTGAAGATTAAGATAAACTCAATCTCCCGGCTAAAATTTCCTACCACACCTTTTCTGTCACCTACCATCTTCATCTTTTCCTGAGCTTTATGTAAGTTTTGTTGAAATAACTGATCTAATAAATGTCTCTACTGCAACATATCATAAGTTGCAAGTATAATGGAATTAGATAATGTTCCCATATTTTTTTTATACCTAGCTCATAAGCTATATGTTGGTAGCCTTCAGGCCCAGCCCAATATGGAACCAAGGATAAATGAATGCAAAAGGTATAACATTCAGCCCAATGTCCGGGATTGATCACGAACCGTTAAAAACGGAGCCATATTCGAAAGGATGCAATGATGGACTGAGAAAGATGGAAGCATGATCTACAAGTAACCACGTACCGAGATTGTAGAGACAATGATTCAAACACGATGCAACCCACGATCTTGGATCCGGATAAAGAGGATCCATCATCACAATCGCCTATAAATATGAGGAGAGCAACACTGGTTGAGTTAAGTGAGATAAACTGAGAAATTCAAGTTCTCTGAGGAAAAGGCCGATTTGATCGACGGAGTGTTTTTCCCGGAATTACTTTCAGGATTTGTTTTGCAAGAGGAAATAGCTCACGGTGAACAACTGTTGTCTTACTTAGTCGGATTACCACATCATTTGGCACCATCTGTGAGGAAGATAATTTTTTTTGTTTCAAAATCCTTCGAGTAAACATGGTGTTCACCAGAAGTGAGAAAAGCCACAACTATCAAACTCAAGAACAAATAGTTGGAGGCAACAAAAGCATGAATCCCAGCCAAGATCAAGCATATATCCCTAGTAGAGAAAGGGAAACGGTAAGGAAGATACATAGGATGATGAGGAGGAAGCACAATCTCCCAATACAAACCAAGAAAAAGAAAGGAGAGCGTTTGTAGCGTTCTAAGAAGCGAACAGAGAAAGCTTGTACAATAGGTTGTTAGCCACGCTAAATGAAAAACCCACGAGGATAAATAAAAGACCAAGTCAGGGGCATGAGAGCCTTAAGTACGAGGATGAACTAAAGGATATAGTCGCAGATGATGATGCAGATAAATCACCGTTGGCACCCTGTCTTAAAATTTCCAAGATGCCTAAGAACTTCAAGGCTTCCTCTACAGGTTAAAATCTATGATGGGAACACAGACCCGTAAGAATTCCTACATTCATATCGCAATAGCATGAGATTTCGCGATGTGGAGAGTGAATTGGTATGCAAGGCTTTTCGTATTTTCTTTTCGGGAACAATGATCACGTGGTACGAAGACATGCCAAACATAAGCATTAAGTCTCGTGCACAATTGTCAGATTTTTTTGGGCTGCTTCAACCAGAAGCAGAAGTTTACCAAAAAAATGAACACCTAAACAATATGCTTAGCGAAGTGACGAAATTCTTGCAGACTATCATAATAGATCCGTCACCGAAGGTTTGTAGGTTCACATTCTGTCATTCTAGTCCTCTTTGGGCACATTTATAGGAGACATCGGATCAAGAGAATTTAACAAGGAACTCATGAAAAAATGCCCAAAAACCCAAGAGACTTGCAAAAAATGATTGACCAATATGTGTGAACTAAAGAACTGAATAACCGCAAGATATATAGAGAGAGAGAGAGAGAGCGAGCGAGGCGAGAAAGGATAATGGAAGATTCACAAAATGGATTTGAAAAAGAAAGGGAAAGGAAACATCCCTTTCAAGGGAACAGAATCAGGGTGCAGGTCGCATCATCCCAAGAAACACCTCTGACAAAGTTGGGAAAAGAAATATGGCAAGAAAAAAAAGAACCGGAACTAATGATAGCACCTCCTGATAATAGATCCAGAGAATACTACTGTGTCTTACACAAACACCATAGTCATGACATAGAGTATTGCAGAGATCTGAGGAGGTAGATTGAGAAGAATCTGAGGAATGAATATCTGGGACAGTACAAGAAAGAGGATGGGGGAAGCCGGTACAACAAAGCCAACAAATCATGGAGCTCTATGGAAAAAAACCAGAGTGTATCGAACGCACAGAGCAAAATCAGAAGATGACACCAGCAGTGAATTATGATGAATAAATAGTGATTGAAGCCTCAGAAAGAGTAATATTGTCTATACATGGATCGACTAAGTTATTATCCAACAATGCTTGGAAAGCCAAGGCTAGATACTTACCAGCACAAGAGTCTGCCGACAAGAGTCTTCATTTCGACGAAACAATCACATTTAGTGAAGAGGATACATTTCCCAATGCTTCACCTCATAATGACCCAATGGTCATTATCGCTAAAATTAGAAATGCAATAGTTTATAGAGTATTTGTGGACGATGGCAGCGCAGTCGAAATTTTATTTGTGGATTGCTTCGATAAGTTGGGGTTCAAGCAAAATGACTTAAAGAAGTTCACATCCTCTCTTGTAAGATTCACAGGACGAGTGATAACACCCTTTGGCAACATAAAATTGCCCGTTACAATAGGTGAAAATGATAGAAATTGCTCTATCATGTGTGATTTTGTGGTTATGGATGCACCATGTCCATTTAACATGAATAGCAACGATAAGAGGTAACCAGCAAATAACCAGGAAATGTGTGGTTATTACAATGAAAGCAAGAAAGAATGTGAAGAAAACAAAAATGGTTAACACCATTTCAGATACCAAATTGCTCAAGCAATCAGATCCTTCAGTAGATTTGGGAGAAGAAACCGAAGTGGTTATTCTGGATGACAAAGACACCTCTAAGTATGTCAGAATTTAAAAACATCTTCCAAACCTTGAGAAAGAGAAAGTTATAAAAATCCTACGAATTCACAAAGATATATTCGCATGCAGCGTACAGAAAATGGGAGAATTTAATCCAACAATTGCTACCTATTCCCTAAATATCAGTGAGTCCGTCAAACCAATCAAGCAAAAGCAGTGAAGTTTTGCTAGTGTCAGACAGAAGGTCATCGAAGAGGAAGTGACGGTATTGATCCAAGCAGGAATTTTGAAAGAAGTGAGCTATCTCAAATGGTTAGAATATCCAGTAATGGTAAAGAAGACAGACGCAGGTTGGCGAATGTGCATAAACTTCACTGATTTAAATAAACAACACCCAAAGGACTGTTATCATTTTCCTAAAATTGATCAGTTGGTCGAAGCGATTTCAGGATACAAGGTTAGATTTCTGGATACAAGGTTCTAGCCTTCTTAAATGCATACAAGGGATATCACCAGATATTGATGAACCCAGAAGACGCAGGAAAAAAAGGCCTTCATAACAAGCTTCGAAATATTTTGCTATGTAAAGATGCCATTTGGCCTAAATAATGTAGGAGCAACATATTAATGAGTAGTCAACAATGCATTCCATATTCAAATAGGGAAAATTTGGAGGCATGTGTCGATGACATGGTGATTAAAAGCACAATGGTATGCAACTTCACGCAAGACTTGAAGGAAACATTGGATACACTAAGTGTAATTGACATGAAACTTAATCCCAAGAAATGCATAATTGGAGTCGGTGCAGGAAAATTCTTAGGATACAAAGTGTTCTCTAAGGGGATTGAAGCTAACCCAGAGAAGATACAAGCCATGGTTGACCTCCTCGTCTACGAATGGTTAAGGAAGTAAAAATATTAATGGGATCGTTAGCATCGCTCAGTAGGCTTATTTCAAAAGAAACAGAGAAAAACTTCCCAATCTTTGAAGTCTTGAAGATAGACAAAAAGTTTAGCTAGACAAATGAAAGTCAGAAGACGTGTGATTTTTTGAAGGAACAGCTTCAGACATTACCAACACTAAAGTCACAAATCCATGGAAAGACCCTATATTTGTACCTGGCGGTTTCAAAAAATGCAGTAGCCTGATTTTTGGTGCGTAAAGAAGGAAGAAAACAAGTACCAGTGTACTACATTCGTAGAATACTACAAACTGCATAAAGGGCGTACTTGCCAGCTGAAAAGCTAACTTTAGCTTTGGTATATTCAGCAAGGAGAATGCAAGCCTATTTTCATGGTCATGAGATCGTCGTCTGTACTGATTTTCCAATTAATAATATTCTGAGTAAGACTGAATCATCTGGAAGAATGGCCAAGTGGGCTCTTGAATTGAGATAATATAAGATCCAGTTTCATCTACGAACTACAATCAAAGCACAATCCTTGGAAGATTTCATTGCAGAGATGACAAGTGCGGATGCACAAGAGGCAAAGGTGCAATAAAATCTTGGGATCGATAAGGGAAAATCCAAGTGACTTACCATTGCATGGAATATGTTCCCTGATGGAGCATCTAGCAAAGAATATTGTGGCACAGGACTACTTCTAGTCGATCCCGAAGGAGAAGAGCACATATATTCACTTTGGTTCAACTTTCCACTCACCAATAATGAAGCTGAAAATGAGGCTTTAATATATGGCTTAGATATTACAATCAAAATTAAGGTCAAAAGCATCAAGTTCTTTAGTGGTTCACATAGAGTGGTTCAGCAAGTGCTAGGAGACTATGAAGTGAGAGAAAATTAGCTAGTAAATTATTTAGGAAAAGTTTGTCAGCTCATTTCCCAGCTTGAATACTTCGATATTCAACATGTACCAAGGGGTGAAAATACAAAAACAGACGCCTTGAGGAAACTAGCGATAGCTGGATTTGATTCATTGTTCAGGCACAAGAATGTTAAAATGGAAGTCATCCCAATCCGAAGCACAGTAATCACAACTGTGTCAACCGTACAGACTGAAGAAGTAAGATGGATGATACTATTACTAGATTACTTTGCAATAGGGAAGTTTCCAGTAGATAAGATACAAGCCAGAAAATTGGAATTGCGATCTTACAACTACGCATATTAAGAGGGAACCTTATACAAAAAAAGTTTTCTTGACTCCATGGATAAAGTGTATAGGTCTATCGCAAGCAGGGAAAGTTCTAAGAGAAGTGCATGAAAGATTGTGTGGAACTTATCAAGGCTCTAGAACGATTGTGAATATGTACAATGATTGCTATTGACCGAATATCTTAAACTATGTGTACAACTTCATTCTCAGATGTAAAAGTTTCCAGATCAATGCTCCGATATTGCACAAACCACATGCTGCTTTAACAAGAATATATGGAGGTTGGCCATTTGATAAATGGGGAATCGATCTTGTTAGACCTTTTCCAAAGGGTACTGGCAATGCAAGATATTTAATAGTGGCAATTGACTACTTCACCAAATGGGTGGAAACGAAGCCATTGGGAAGAGTAACAGTTGGGGTAACAAGAAAAAATTTCTGGTAGAATGTAATTTGTCGCTTTGGGGTGCCGTAAACTATCGTCATGGACAATGGCACGCAATTTACTAGTGGAGTCTTTACGGAATAGTGCTCAAAGTTAGGTATTAAATAGAAGTTCACTTCTGTAACTCACCCTCAAGCAAATGGAAAGGTGGAAGTAACCAACAGGACTATAGTGCAGGGTATACAAAAAATATTGGAAGGGAAGCAAACTGGTTGGGTGGACGAAATACCCAATACCATGTGGTCATATAGAACAATTGTTCGACAACCAACATGAGAGACTCTATATAGTCTAGTCTATGGTTATGAGGCAGTGATATCGGTGGAAATTGGGAACACGAACCTTCAATTACAAGTATACAAGGAGGACAATAAATCCAAAAAAAATGAGGTTAGACCTAGATGAACTCGAAGAAAGGAGGAAATGGGCAACGACCATAGAGGCGAAGTACAAGGAGAAGATGGATAGAGTATACAACCAGAAAGTCAAAGAGACGCAATTCCAAATTGGTGATCTTGTGTTACAAAAAACGAAGCGAGATTGACAGGGGAAAAAGGAAACCTAAGCCCAGAGTGGGAAGACCCCTACAAGATAGTGAAAATGAACTAATCGAACTTCTATGAGTTTGAAAGATTGGATGGCAACAGCATCCCCAATACTTGGAATGTAATCTAAGAAAAATCTATGTCTAGATCTAAGGTGGAGTATAGGAAAAATCCAAATTGTATAGGAGCGATGAAATGAACATTGGTGATGTTTGCAACTTTGTGTAGCTGATAAAGCGAAATTATCATAGCCGTACATTATAATTAAAAACCATTTTTTCGAGGAAAATTGCTTTCTATGTCCTTTATAATTTAGCAAGCTATAGATTTTTCGACTTCGCGAATTTAATTTTGCAAGCCATAGATCTTGCACAAAGGCAGATATGCCTACAAAAACAATGATGTAAGCAAGCAAAAGATCTTGCATCTTACACAATACACGTTCTCGAGTTCCCAAGCCATAGACCTTGGAACTTCGTAAACTCAACTAAGTAATCTATAGATCTTGTAAAAATGTAGATATGCCCATAAATGCAACAAAAGCAAGCAATAGATCTTGAAAGTTCGCACAATACAAACCCTTAATTTTGCAAGCTATAGATCGTGAAAAATAGGCAAACATGCAAGCAATGTCAGCAATAGAAACAAACTACAAGCTATACAGCCTCGCATGATAGAGGTTCACAAACTTAAGCACAAAAGTAATAGAACTCTATATGCACAAACAAATGAACAGGAGGAAATAAAAAAAGCACAACACTTTGTGTTGGTAGATAGAAAAAAAACTAAATTACAAAATACGAGTCAGTATAAGATTACTACTTCGAATATTCTAAAAAATAAGTTGGTACATCGAATAGAAAAGGAAAAAAGAACTATCAGTGCCTTGATGCTCGAGATGATCCATAGGATGACGAGCTGCCACGACAATGAGAATGCCCAGCTTCGCAATAGGATTGCTCAACCTTGCCACGAGATTTCTCAATCTCGCGCTCATCATCTATGATATTGTCATAATGTCATTTCATGTATAAGTAAGCAGAATGCGGCGTTACACCTCTTCTTTCCATATGATCAAGATACTTGGCATAGTACGTCTAAAAATTAGTTATAGAGCCACATTCCTCGCAATCAAATTGCACACTCATAGCATTAACAGTATCCTGATAACTTTTATTCATAGATATCAAATTCTGCACTTTGTCTTCTAATTGGCGAATATGAGACCTAACAGCTTCAGAAAAATTAATTCCCTGCCTGCCGATACTCATCGTTAGGTCCCCATGACCAGTAGAACCACGAGATGACGATGGAAGGGCCTGAAGCTTATCCTTGTAATCAACAAAAGCTTGCCCAAACTGGTGTACACATGAGTCAAGACGATTACACTCAGTACAAAAATATTCATTCTCACTATGGACCTGAGTGTTTATGGTGAATTTTTCGTCAAATTTACTTTGCAACCCATCTGAAGAAGAAGATAAATGATCACACTCATTCTTTTTTTTCTTCAATAGCTCAAATAAATCGTCAATGCGAGAACACTTCTTATCAATGATCCGGGTCTTTTGATGAGCCTTGATAGCCTTACTTGCAGTGAAATTCTTAGTATCCTCTTGTTGGAGAAGCATTCTGACCATACTCAATTGTTGGCGTTGAATAAGGTTGTTCGGTTCAGCACAAAACTCTTTCAGTTCGCGAAAAGAATCTTGAGTATCCTTTAAAGTCTTCTTCCACACAACTTCAAGGTCATTGATACTAAGTAATATATACTTTAGGAGAATACCTAAACATAGTGCCCATTCATAAACATGGATGGGAAGATTGATCGAACGCATTTATATGCCTGCAGATTCAAGATTGACTAAACTATGAACTATATCTTTGTCCAGCGACTCAATATTATAACCCTCGGGTACAAACTAGCTACAATGACATGTCAAAGTAGGAGAAAAGGTTGATGAGGAAGTAGGAATTTTCAACCAATTTATAGTGGAGAAGATTCCACATTAGAAAAGCGATTAGCAGAAACAAGCTCAACATATTCCTTAGATAAAAACTAGGTAGCTTCGATCAGCTTAATAGGGCAAGGTGAATGATGAGATAAAAATTCAGTCCGATGAGAAAAATGAACATTAGATCCCAAATAATCAAGACTTTTCAAAAAATTACGATCAACCAAAAATATCGAAGACCTGCATATAAATAAGGGCGACGACTTCAAAGGCCCTCTAACTCTTACCATCGCTCACCTTTGTCCCCCCATTAATTTTTTGAATACTTTTCCCCCTAAACTAACAATAGTTCTGAATCGTAGCCATTCCTCCGGTCAAAGGGTCAAGTTCAGTCAAAATGTTAAATTTAGGGGTAAATTAGTAATTTCACATTTGGTGAACGACTTCAAGGGCCCCCCAACTCTTCCCATCATTCACTTTTGGCCCCCCATTTATTTTTTGAATACTTTTTCCCCCTGAACTAACAAGAGTACTGAATTGTAGCCTTCCGATAGATCAAAGCGTCAAGTTCAGTAAAAATGTTAAATTTAGGGGTAAATTAGTAATTTCACATTCTTTCATTTTTTCTTTTCTCATTTTTATTTTTCTCTTCTCATTTTCCCTTTTTATTTTTTTATTTCCTCTTCCATTTTCCTTATTTCTTTTT
>JAULKM010113621.1:0-22423 GCA_032355605.1 Rubia tinctorum | reverse complement strand
TAGTCACATGGAGAGATGGAAGCATCGTAGAAGATGAATGATATTTTGCAATGACATCCGCTACTGAATTACATTCTCTATATGTGTGTTTCAGTGTAGCATGGGATAAAAGTGTGTTGTTTGTAGATGGTGATGTTTGTAGTGTCTTTTTTCTTATGTTGATATTTTTCATTTTCCCGATGAGGTTCGGGTGTTATGAGTTGATGTTTGTAGCTTTTGGGTGATATGGATTGATATTTGTAGTTTTTTAAAATTTTCTCATGTTTATATTTTTCATTTCACGACTGAGGTTATGTTAATAGGAGTTGATATTTATTGTGTCTTTTTTTCTTATGTTGATGATTTTCATTTTCTAGATGAAGTTCAGGTGTTAGAAATTGATGTTTGTAAATTTTTGGTGATATTTTTATTTTTTTTAAAAAAAATTGTTGACATTCTATGATTTTTTGAGTGAATAATTTATACTCTTGAGGTATCGCAGTTTTTTTTATGTTTTTAGTTTTTTTTCTAATATTGAAGTTTTTCATTTTCCGGGTAAGTTGTAGTTGACATAAGTCGACGTTTTGTTTTTTTTGGGTTATATTGGTTAATATTCTTTTGTTTTTTTCCTCTCATTTTGATGTTTTCCATTTTCTCGGTGAGTTTTATGTGATATGAGTTGATGGTTGTAGTTGTGGGTGATATAGTTCAATTTTTTTTAGTTTTTATTTTTCTTATGTTGATTTTTTTTTCATTTTATGGGTGAAGTTTAGGTGATAGGAATTGATGTTTTTAGCTTTTGGTTGATATTAGTTATTTTTGTAGTTTTTTATAAATAAATTGATAATTGAATCTCTGTTGATGTTTTTATGATTTTAAATTGATTTTTTAGTTGTAGTCGACGTTTTTTAAAATTTTTGTCGATTTTTATTTTATATATATATATATATTTGTTGTTTTATTTTATATTTTTCTCTAATTTTTAGTTGATGTTTTTTTATTATTCGTTGATGTTCTGCTATTTTTGCTGATATTTATAATTTTCAGTTCGATGATCATATTAATTATGTGTATTTAAAAATATTTAAAAATATTTTTTTGAATTTTTTTGCAAATTGCAGATGGCGGGAAAATGATGGAAAAAAATTAAACAAAAAACCACAAAAAAAATATTAGCGATAAGTTTCTGTAAAATTATTAGAGATATACCTCTATAAAATTATTAGAGATAAATCCTTGTAACTAGAATATAGAAAGAATTGCCTAAAAACTCATGTATTTAATGAGACCATCTCTATTTCTTATATCCCTTATTATGCACGGACAGTATCTTATTAGGAATGTAACGGACTCGCTACTCTATTTCAAGCCAACTCTAAATTACCCCTCCTATTTTAAGATAAGCCTTGTACCGTTTTTCTAGTAGTCTCCTCACAACATATTACTGTCAATACATTTAAAAGAAAATTACAATGAAACGGACCCTAACTTTCATTGGATCTATGTTTGTTTAATATGAATATCGTAATTTTTGAGTCTTTTTTTTCATCAAATAATTTTTGAGTCTAAGTCCCAAGTCTAGTAATTCAAAATTTAAATTCTAAAATCAAGATATTTAAATTTAAAATTTCCAAGCATCAAGATATTTAACATTTAGCTTTTTATTGACTTTTAACATTTTCACTTGATTGAAAATCAACATGGCAAGAAAAGAGTATTTAAGAAATGACTTTTTTACTATAAAATAAGTATCAAACTCAAAAGGCTAAAATTAACATATTTTGGATTGGTTGTTGGCTTTTTTATTCTATAATCTCTTTATTTTTTTAATTCTTTTATGTTATTAATATCCTTTTCCCCTTCATCTGTAATAGGTAACTCCTCTTATTCTCATGGATTTTTTATATGTGACAATTATATAAACGAATTAAGATATTGCATAATACAATTTTTCAAACCAATATTTGAATAATTATATTATTGTTTAAAAAATATTGTTACTTAAATATTATCTTTCAACTTCATTTTTTAAAAATAAATGAATACTACTTTTGGTCCACTAATAATACTCCGTCCCATTTCAAACTTCACCTTCTAACTTTTAACAGTTGACTTGAAAAATATTTGGTCATTAATATCTTTCATTAATGATAACTAAAACTTATGAAAATTTGGTATTTTTAAAATATATGTTATATCGAATCTAACAATGTATCACACGATAGTATTTATACTTATATACCAATTCAATTTTAGGGTCAAATTTAGAAAATTTTTGACTAAATGAATAATTAAATTACAGTTTGGAATAAAGGGAGTAACCCCCTTTCCGATATTTTCAAAAGGAATGTTTGACCAGCAATGACTTTAATTGCATACGATAACAAGTTATAACATTTTACTTTTTAAAAACTACACGATAAGGAGAATCTAAATACATCCTTTATGATGTTCGTTATTCCACACAATAAAAATTATCGATTGTCAAATATACAATGCAAGAAAAAAAAACTTACTGTCAAAGGGGCTAGTATTAGTGGACCGGAGGGAGTATAAATTTATTATATTTATATTTTAATATATAATTTGTATTTATTATTCATTACGAAGCTTTAATAAGTATATTAAATTTATATTAATATTAAAATATATTCATAAATATGTAATATTTAATTATCCTGTAAAAATTAATGATAAATAATGTTATATTTAATTAAAATGCATAATAAAACTAGAAATAATTAAATTTATTAGCATGGTTAAATATATTTATGACAACCAACAATTATTTTACCTAAATAATTAATAGTCAATAGTCAAACCAACCAAGTAAAATTGTCAACTACCAACAGTCTATTATTAAATAGAGCCAATATCATTTAAAAATATTTATGAAATCCAAAATGTTGAACCAAATCGAAAATGGTCAAAATCCTTCGTGGGTCAAGGATTTACAAAACTCCAAAATTTGTACCAAATTTCAAATCCCAAACACTCCAAAACTCAATTATGAAAATCTTAAAATTTCAAACATTGTAACCCAACATGAATTTACAAAATCTAATACTCAAATGCTCCAAATCCATGATGTTGCACAAGGCCGGCCTAGGTTACTTATTACATGCCCCCGTCGCTTTTGTTCATTAACGTTTGACACTTACGAATTTCCTCACAGAGTTTTGTAAAACACATCGATCTTTGGAAGGTATCATCAAATGAATTTGCATCCGATGACGATGAAGAATACGAATTTGAAGAGAAAGTTTGGAAAACTGTTTTGTATCATCGTGTTGTGCTCGTTATTTGCCAAGATTCAGTGTGATGCAAAGCAGATTCCCCTCAAGTCCATCAAGGTATGTTTATGAACATTTCTGAATTCTGATACACAAGATATGTTTATGTTTTGGAGTGTAGATTTATTTTCTCTTACGAGCAAAACCCAGAAATTTTCAGGTCAACTGAAATGATATTAGTTCATAAATATCATATAATATTATTTTATTTTTAAAATGAGGTTATTCTGTTATATGTGCAGAGTCCAGAAGGGGATATTATTGATTGCATCAATCTATATGATCAACCTGCGTTGAATCATCCTTTGCTTAAAAATCACACAGTTCAGGTCAGTTTTTTCCAGTCTATATATAAAACACTGTAATTTTTTCTTGTTCACTTGGTAAAAAGAGAGGAAGAAAATCACGTGGAATGTTAACTGTGTGTAGTTTTGGAATGTTTCAGATGAGTCCAAGTTATTACCCAGAAGGATTATCTGGAAATAACGTATTAACAAATAAAATAACTCAATTATGGCAATTAAAGGGAAATTGCCCTGAAGGAACTATTCCTGTAAGAAGAACTAAAGAGAATGATCGCTTCCGACCTGAATCTGAAAACAAGACGCGTGATGGAAGCATTTTTGGACAATCTTTATCTATACCAAGCAATTTCGATAAGCAGGAGGTAAGATTTTAAAACAAAGTTATGATCAATCTATCTCTTAATTTATTTATTTTTAAGTGTCTAATATTTATTTATTTTGAAAGATTTAAGTGTCTAATATAGTTATATACATAATTCAGACTTTATGTATTGGTTTAAAATACCTTTTAGTCATTTAATAAAATATATTAGTGACTGAATAATTAATTATTTAAATATTGTATCTTTTAATTAATAAAAAGTTGTATGATACTCAAGATACAATTTGACTATTCACGTGGTTAATTAAAATTTCTAACCTGAAATTTGAACTGATGTATGAGTAAGATATATAACTATTATAAAATATTTTGTAAGATTCGTGGTAAAATATTCTAGAGTCTTATATGTTTTCATTATCTCTAACGATATATATTAAGAATCTAATATTTTTTATTCGACCGTTGAAAGTCAAAATGTGCAATTTAGTTCGGACAGGAATTCTAATTTTTTTTTCTCAAAACAAAATTATAATGAGGTCTTTCAATGCACATAGCATGCGATTGTGTATATCCAAGACAATAATACGTACCATGGAGCAAGGGCAAGTCTAAGCGTGTGGCAACCTCGAGTTCAGAACACCAGCGAATTTAGCTTGGCTCAAATTAGGGTCATTGGAGGCCCCCTTCACGGTTTTAATTACACCTCTATCGAGGCTGGTTGGCAGGTAATTTACTGCTAAATCTAATGTCAATTGTATAATGCATAATCATCCTAATACATAATCTAATTAATTGTTTGGTTAAAACGTAATGATGTTAACTTAACATACTCGACTCACTTTGACAGTAAAATTCATATATGCGTAGTGGAACGGAGGAAGCATACATTTTCTAACATATATTGACTATACAATAACATAATGGTCGATGTTCTCTGTTGTGGATCAGGTTGCCCCGGATATGTATGGAGATAATCAGACAAGACTTTTCGTTTCTTGGACGGTAATTAGTGAAGATTATACGTACTATATAATTTTTTTATATATACTCGCATGTATAGTTAAATTGTTGGAGATTATGATTGAAATTGTGAATTTACAGAATGACAGGTACAAAAACACAGGATGCTACAATATGTTGTGCTACGGTTTTGTTCAGATATCTAACTATGTAGCACTTGGGGCTGTCCTCTCACCAGTTTCTACTTTCCATGGCCCCCAATATGAAATCACCTTAATTATTTGGAAGGTGCATTTTTACATACACGAAATTGAATATATAATAGTGAATGCTCTTATTATTCCATGTGATTTGGTGAACCATTTGACCAATTCATATTCGCCGGAAATCTTCAGGATCCCGTACAGAAAAATTGGTGGATTTCTTACCAGAATATCACGTTTGGATATTGGCCTGCTTCTCTGATCACTGACCTTGCAAACGGTGCTTCGGAGATCCAGTGGGGCGGGGTGGTGCTCAACTTGAATTCAGGTCCGTACTTGTGACATTCTGTCGAACATAAATTGATAATATATGAAAATTGAACAGTAAAATTATACGTTTAAAAGTTGAATAATAAACTTACATGTTCAAAAAGTGATGAAATTCAACTTTTAACTATCATTTTTTCAGTAAATGCTTACCTTATAATGCTATGTAATTAAATTTTAGACAATTTGAACTAACGTGCTTTATGTGGATATTGCGGGGAAAAATGACTAGCTGGGAGGCACACCACGACTCAAATGGGAAGCGGCCATTTCATCGGGGAGGGAGTTGGAGGAGCAAGTTACTTCAGGAACCTGCAGGTGGCCAATGAAACGGGCCATTTCGCGCCTCCGTTGGCCGGCGATAAAATTCCGACTTTTGCTGAGGAGCCTACTTGTTATGGCATTTCGGCGTCCAAGAAGGATGCGGTTGGATATAGCTTTGTGTATGGAGGGCCTGGGAGGAATCCTGCATGCTGATGAAATTATTTGGACACTTTGTTTAAGAAGAATTATGAAATTAGGTTGGGTTAATGAAGAGTTTTTGAAGGATATACAGAGTACCAATTATTTGGACACTTTGTTTAAGCATTACACTTCTATTATTTTCGAATGACTTGTCTATTTAACTTATTTTATCAAAATGATAATTATTAATTTCTATTAATTTGTAGATTTTTTTATCTTTAAAAAAAATTAATTTCAATTTGTAGATTGCATTTGCTTTATTTGGTTAAGAAGTAACAGAGGCTTAGTTGCTCGATCACATAATCTCGCATGCTTATCAGTCATCATCTATAAATTATATGTCAGTAAAAAAAATTGGGTGAGACAAAAAGTTTAAATATTTAAAGATGAAAAAATATATAAAATATTTTCTATAATTTTAAAATTTTACTTAAATTCATCTCAACGTAAGTTATAGTAATTATGATGGTTTCATAAAGACTTTCCCATAGATTAGTTATTTATCTAAAATATGAGACTTTGACTTAAAAGAATACTAGTATATCACACTCAACTCCTTAATGTTTGTATCGTGCAGAGTTAATTAGCTATAACTTTTTCTCTCTTTTATTGCCATCAACTTTTAAAAGGTAGAAAGTATAGGAAGGAAGCAATACAAAAATGAGTCTGTCTCTTGAAAGACTGTATGTTCATAAGTTATGTAAAAATCAATGTTTAAACTGTAAATTAGAAAAAATCAGGATAAAATTTTTGAATTGCATTAATCGGGTCATAAACTTATAACTACTGTACGTTGCAGAATAAATTTTAATTATTGCCACTAAATATTTTTAGAGATAAGTGCTAAAATAATTCTACCTTTTGGCTGAAAAGTGCCAATATAACCCTGCAAGTTGAAAAAAATTCAATCTAACCCTGGAGTTAGCTGAATTTTTAGTTATGACTGTTTGGTCAGAAACCGATGAAATGAAAATTTTGCCCTTAATTTTAAAAAAAAATTAAAAATATGATAAGACGTCTTTGCCCTCCAATTATTTCCTTCTTTTTACCATTTCTCTCGTCTTCTTCAGTTGAAATGATTTCCATTTTTGACAACCATGAGCACGGAGGATGGAGGGAAGGGAGAGGAGGAAGGCGACGGGGAGGGGGAGGGGAGAGGAGAGGGTGGCGGAGGAGGGGTGCTAGGGTTTAATCGGTGGTGGTGTTGGTCGGCGGCAAAATTGCTCCTCTTGGCCAAGAACCACGCCGATTATAGGTTGTGATAGGAGAGTTCGGAGCTTTGCCGATGCTTAAACCATTACTCAGATGCACCAACCCCTTAACTTAAGGGCACGCAGTTACGGCGCTATTAAATTTCCGACGCCAGTGCCGGCGACACAAATCCTTGGTGAGCGTGAAATTTTACCAACACTTATGTTGGAATCTACGATGATAGCGACACAAAAATATCACCGAAACTTGTGTTGGAATCTTCGACGCTGGCGCAGTGAAATTTTTAGCATTGGTGAGCACTGGTGGTGTTAGGCCTTTGGTGACGCTGGTGAGCGAACAGGGAACGAGGTTGGCGGAGAAGGCTATGGTGGTTTTGAGCAGTTTGGACGGAATTGAGTTGGGGATGGAAGATATTATGAAGGAAGGCGGGATTGCCTCTTTCATGGAGGTGATCGAGGATGGTTCAGACAAACGGGAAGAGTTTAAGCTATTTACATGTAGTGGAGGCAGAGGAGGGTGGCGACAAGTTTGTAGAGACAGAGGGCGGCGGAGAAGAAGACTAGCAGGAAGAAGAAGACATAATAAGGGTTTCCCCCTTTTATTAAGGGCATTTTCATCTTTTTGTTTTTTTTGTTTTTTCAGTTTTGGTCTAAGGGATATTTGAGTCATTTCACTTTTTGGTTAACACCTGAATAATTTAGGTCAATGCCGGAATTATAAAGTTTGGCTATATTGGCACAAGTTGACCAATATTTAGGGTTAGATTGGCACAATTAGCAATATGTTAAGGTTAGATTATCACTTTCTCATATTGCAAAGTTATATTGGCATTTTTAGTCAAATGTTAGGGTTATAAATGTATTTTGCCCAACTTTTAATCTTTCTATAATTCTAATTTAAACTCGTCTTTCCATATACCTATGGGAAGGAGGATTTCCCATAGACTTTGCCTATAAAAATATGAATATAAATGTGTTGATGAAATAAAGAGTAATTTAATTTGTTAAAAAGTAATTCTGTAATTTAAGTGAAATATATATACTGCAGGAGTAAATAGTACATAGTACTACTTCCGTTTCATTGGATCAGATTTGGTATCATAGATATAGATGTTTGGATTTAAATGAATGAAATGGATAGATGAAATTAAATTTGGAAAGGAAAAACTATAATGAGTGGATGAAATTGAATCTTACCAAAAAATGTCAAACCCATGAAAACAACTATTAAAAAAGAGTGTCAAATCCAATGAAACGGAAGGAGAATAATTTCTTAAACTTAATTTATGTGGCCAAGGTACACAGACAAACGACCATCATTTTTCTCTTCTTTTTTTAAAATCGAAACTGTCAACGACGGGGATGTTCGGGAATCTAGCCCTATATATTAATTTGAATGGCCTAACGGCCTTACAAAATTTGATACGGGATAATCCCAATTACATCAGAGTAATGAACATAAAGTTCTAAAACAAAAGGTGTAACGTATTATGACATGGTCTCCCTCTACTGTTAAACCATTTGATAAACCCGATCTAAATCTACCCAACAGAATACTGCTTTGGACCAGCGCCCCAACTTGAAACAGTCACAATAGCAAGTAATAGACTTGGTGTTACTTTATTACAAGTTGCATGCTTGTTCAAAAGAGACACCAACCGCACAAACTGTGTAATTTGTGCGTTCAAAAATCTCTAACTGTATCAGATTGGACATTTGAAATAAATCATTCTATAGACAACTAAATTAAAGAGAATTTATCAAGGAATTCTAAACCATCCAACCCAATCGGTGTCTACAAATATACTATACCACGTATGGAATCACCAAAAGTCAAAATTTAAATGACGTTTAACTCGGATTTCTTCTAAATCAAACTTGCCAGGGATTTTTGGATCTAAACTTCATAAAAAAAACAAGATCCATTTTTTAAAATCACCATTTTGTTGCAATTTAGTCTAAAAAACCTAGTGAACCAACTAAAATTTGTTTAAAAAAACAAAACTGAAAAAACCTTCAACCAGACCCAACATTTTACCCATACCCTAAAAATCCACACCTGGCCTGATGAAGACCCAGTCTTGGTCGGTGACATGACCCAATGAACCCGGACGCCTATCTCCAGTGAGTCGATGGGTTTACAAACCCGCGACCCCTTGAGTAGACCCGAGAGCCCGGAAGCAGAAATCGAGCAAACCAAACAGTGACCAATATCTCTGGTGTCCATCTCTGGTGAGCAGATCCGGCGTCCCTCTCCGGCGAACAAATTCGGCTTCCTTTTCCAAGTTACTCGACGTTGACCCGTCACTAAGTTTGGCTGTCCATCTTTAGAGAAGTCCACCGAGGCCACCACGTAGCTATCATGGCTACAACTGACCTCAGTGGTTTGAGATCCAAAAGAACGGAGATTGAGCTTTGAAAATTGGTATGAGTTTTTCAACGTCGGGATTGAGCGATTAACAAAATCAATGTTAGGCTGAGGAGGGAGATCTGGGTGATGATTAGTATAGGTTAGGTTGGGGTGTGTGGGTTGGGGGGCCGCCAAAATGGTGGCGAAGGCCTCCCCAGCTATGAAGAAATTAGGTTTGTTAGGGAGTGTTTACAGAAAAAGGGAGAAAGTTGCGTTCTGGGCTTTAAAAAATGCCTTAGTTTTTCTCCATTTTACTTGACGTCCATTTGAAAAGAAATATACTGTTTTAATTAAAATCATTGGTGAGTGCAAGAATATTTGAAAATCCAATCCTTTATATTAATAAGAATGGCTAAAGATCTTACCATTTAATACAAGATTATCTCATTTACACAAAATTAGGAAATAAAAAATTATAAACAACAACCCTTGTAACTTGATGAAAGGTACTTCATACAATGAATGGTCATCCTCTACCGTGAAATCATTCGACAATGTCAACCTAAATCCACCAAGTGGATTTACTAACTTAAGTCTGAGTTCTAACTCGAAATAGTCAGAATATCAAGTACTCCCTTTTGTACATGCATTTATTCATACGGATGTGGCAGGAGAAACGGTGATTGGATTAAGTCACAAATTTGAGTCCAAATAAGGAAATAGTCAAAATAAGAATCTTTATAATTTTCAAATGATGAATAGTGCGATACAGTTACAAACAAAGTTTTAGTTAGAAAAGACAAAAATAGAAAGTAAGAACCTTTTACTGGGACTAAGGGAGTATTAGACTCGTCATTTCTCTTTTGCAAGTTGCATGCTTGCTAGGAAGATATGCTAGCCACACAAATTTGATCCAACTAAACTTTCTGAATCAGCATTTAGGCAGTTTAAAAACTAAAATTAACGGCTCCTCTACCTAAAAATTTAGTTAGTCTCCATTAAATTAAATCACCCTTGCAAAAATAGGGGAATTATTCCAGTCATTTTTAGTTGCCTAAAATGCATTCTCTTTGGTGTTTAAGTATCATATTTTGTGTGAATACACCTTACTATGTGTACTTAATCATCATTTTTTATTCATGATTCGGTGACTCGTTGGAGACGCCTCCATGGGCAGATCAAGTAACAAAAGAGCAACAAAGAAGGCAACCATACAAATGGTGAGAGATGAAAATAGGAGAATGAGGATAACAAAAGGTGAAAATTCAAACTGAAAGTTTGGAGAATGGTGATGAGTTAAAGGGAGTTGATAAGGACTGAGCCCAAGTTATATAACATGCCTGTATTAATTGGCCCAAATGGGGTTGAAACGGTAATAATTAATACCGTATTTATTGGATAATTAAGAGTTATATTAAGGATGAAATATTGCTAAGGTGATACAGTATAAATACCATGTACATATTCATTTCCATCTCATTCAGCCTTTATACAGTACTTATACGCTTTGCTGACTTAAGCTTCGAAGGATTTACCCCTGGGATCCCCGAGGGTTGGTTTTCTTACAGGTTAAAATCAAAGAGCTCGAGTGTGCTGTCCATTCAATTTTGAGATGCATCAATTGGTACGTCTGGTGGGACAGATTGAGTCAAATTTGAGTTCCTTGGTTTATGTCTATGATTACTTGAAGGAGTGAGAGATTGAGATTAAAAGGAACAAGAGCCAGCGATGAAGTGCAGTCGAGGAGAAGCGATATGGTCAATCCTCAGGAGTCACAGGGTATCGAGCCTGATGAGGTTCGAGCATCAGTGATCGAGTTGGGAACAATGCATGTCTCGACTGCTGAGCATGGGAGGATATAGGTCTCGAGTGGGCCTGATCCGTAAGTTTTTTGAGTTCCTCGAATGGATGTAGCATGACCATCGAGACATCCGGAGGTTAACATGGAGTAGGGAGTTGGTGATAAAGGCCATGTCCAAAGCATGCCGCCTGATTTGCGTGATGACAGAGATGGGCGGTTCACGGAGGTTTCTGGTGATTCTATATTGAGGTATATGAACGAACCATCCAGTGGAATCAGAGCATTGGAATGATTCTATTGCAATGGGACTTGACGCTGGTGGTGCATCTGTTGGCAGCGGCACTATATCGAGTTACTCCCCCCTCAAGGCCTATGAGTATCTCGAGAGATGTGGTGTTGTCGACACCTATGGGATCTACTTCAAGGTTGGTATCTCAACCCATGATAGCTACCTCTACCCATGATATGCAAGAGAGGCATTCCAAGCACGACCTCAACCATTTTTCCCAGTTTATCTGCAGGGTATGGTGTATTCAATACCTCTTTTAGCTCCGATAACCTCGATAGTTACTCTACTGGGGACTGAGGTAGGGTACGAAATGATGACTTCTCTGGGGATCCAGGGATATGGTAGTACAAGGTTACAGAATGCAATAGCCAATCAAGGGCCTTACACCCCTTATGGGCAATTGCCGATCTTTCTAGGGTTTATGCAACCTTGGGTAAATTCCAGGTATATAGGAACTCAGTATGTATATCCGATATAGTTTAGAGGAAATAAATGAGGGTTGAATCCGGTTGGAGGGCATCTAGGATTGACTAAAGATGCCAGAGATTCATTGAAAAGATAGTTAGACAGGTTGATAGGGCCAATGAGCCAACCAGCTGGATCACCCTTTAGTTCGATGATAACCGGGGTTCGATGATCAATGGATGTAAATCCACCGGAAAAACTTCCTACTTATAGTGGTGAATTGGACCTTCGAGAGTTTATTCAGACATTCTTAAGTCTGATGAACTCAGGAAATTTCGAGGAAAGGTTAACGTGCAAGTTGGCTGGAATCTACCTTCGAGGGAAAGCTCAGTGGTTGTTTAATAAGTTACCAAGGGGTTCCTTGCACTCCTATAGAGACTTTAGTGGGGGCCTGATTAAGTCAATATGCTCAGAAGAAGAAATTAACAAAGACCTTGTTGGAGCTTTATCAAACTAAGCAGAAGTTGGGATAGAGTACGAAAGCCTTTTACCACCAATAAATGGATGAAAGATTAGGAGTAGTGGATACTACAGAGAATGAGGTGATTGAGGGATACTTGTTAAGGATGCAGTACTTGGAGCTATAGAAGAAATTGAGTACAAATACTCCTCGAACATTGCAAAAACTTCAAGAAGTAGTGGAGCAGTATTCGAGGGTAGAGGAGGCCACTAAAAAGAAGAGAGAAAGTCTGGTGGAGAAATCAGGAAAGAATGGTGACCCTAGAGGGAAGAAACCGATGGAAATGACTAGGCTTAACTTTGAGAGGTATACACCTATGTTGTCAACGTCTATGAGAAGATCTCCTACACAGATTATTAGTATACATAGAGGGATGATTCAGCCACCTCCACCTATGCAGAACAAGCCAAATACCATAAGGGAGAAAAGGGAAACAAATCTGTATTGCGATCAACATAGAGATTATGGTCATGACACAAACGATTGTGCATAGCTAAGGATTGAGATCGAAAGGTGTGAAAGGGAAGTATGGTTCCGAGGCCCCGGACCCCAAAATAATCATACAGGACTCTGAAGGCCCAGGAATAATCGTAGGGAATGGTAGCCATGCAGGATGAAGTATCAGAATAATTGAGGTAGAGGAGATATGAGACCTCGAGATAAGAATATTTGAAATAGAGGACGGGTAGGAAGAGAAGAAATACCACATGAAAAACAAGTGGTCAATTAGGAAACTATAAATGATGATAATCCGCCAATTCGTATGGTGTTCAATGTGATTAATGGAATCATAGGGGAAAGGTCCTTGAATACTGTCATGAAAGAAGGAGCACAAAAGGATCCTTCAGGAGAACCGCACCATAAGAGGTTTTGGCTAGATGAGACTGTAAAGTTTTTGGAAGCTGATGCAGTTCCAGATCAAAATCCACATGCAGATCCTATGGTAATCTCGGCGGTGATTGTGAAATCCTTGGTGAAAAGGTTTTTTATTGATTATAAAAACGGAGTGGAAGTAATGTTTGCTGATTGCTTTGATAAGCTAGATATAGGGCACGGTAATTTGAAGAAGTCAGCCTCATCCTTATCTAGTTTCACAAGGAACCCTATATTTCCTTTGGGGAAATAACCCTGCCAGTTCGAGTATCTGATGGTGACAGGGGAGTCACAATAGATTGTAACTTTGCAGTCATTGATGCTTACTCTCACTATAATGTGATTCTTTGAAAGCCATTGATGTTCTGCGCTCGAGCAGTATGTCACCCTATTATCTCATGATGAAGTTTCCAACTGATAGGGGGATAGCTTCCATTCGAGGAGATTAAACTGTGGCTAGATGTTGCAATCTTACGGTGTGAGAGAAGTAAGGAAATAGATAAATGTGGCTTCAGTACATAGAGAGGTTGGCCCAGCGGATACAGAACAGTGCCCATTCGAGATGTTGGGACAATGGCTATTGGAAAGTTGATTCTTGAGAGCATTAAGGAAAGATTGGGCAAACTGTTGGAAAAATATGGTGATGTCTTTTTTTGGAGTACTTTTAACCACAGAGAAGTACCCTCGGATTTGGTTTTACATAGATTAAATATTGATCCCTCCATAAAGCTAGTTAAGCAAAAAAAGAAGTGTGTTCACCCCTGAAATGGTTAAAGCTATTAAGGAGGAATTCGATAGGTTATTCAAGGCAGATGCCATCAAAGAAGTGTTTTATCCAGAGTGGATAGCCAATCCAGCTATGGTGCCAAAACACGAAGGTACTTGGCGGATGTGCATGGATTTTACCGATTTGAATAGATGTTACCCCCAAGGATAGTTAACCCTTACCACCGATTGATAAGCTGGTGGAATCTATAGATGGATATCAGGATTTTTCCTTCTTTGACATTCAGAAAGGATACCATTGAATATTAATGGCAGGGGAAGACAAGGAAAAGACATCGTTTATCACCGATATAGGCACTTATTGCAATAAGAAGATGTCGTTTGGGCTTAAGAATGCTGGGGGAACTTATCAGCGATTGGTGAATAAGCTTTTTAATGGGCAGATTGGAAATAATATAGAGATATATGTTGATGATATGGTTTTGAAAAGTAGGAGTTACGAGGAGTTCTTGGTAGATTTGGAGGAAACCTTTGAGAGGCTTCGAGGGGCAAACTTAAAGTTAAACCCAGCTAAATGTGCTATTGGTGTGGGGGATAGAAAACTTCTAGGATTCATAGTATTCGAGATGGGTATCGATGATAACCCAAAAAAGTCGAGGCTATGATGAGAATGAGGTGCCCGTAAACATTGAAAAAGGTACAAAAGCTTACAAGATCTTTGGCAGCTTTGAATAGGTTCCTCTCTAAGGGGACGGAGAAACACCTACCATTTTATCTACTTAGAAGAGCCAAGGAATTTTAGTGGAAAGAGAGATGTGAAGAAGCATTCAAGAAGTTGAAACAGCATTTGCGGGTACTACCCACCCTTATGAAACATGAGAAGGGCGAGACATTATTCTTGTACATTTCTGCCTCACCTCTGGAAATTAGTGCAGTTTTGGTAAAGGAGAAGAAAGGACAGCAACATCTCATTTACTATGTGATTCGATCCTTCAAGGATCCTGAGACGAGGTACACAGCTCTCGAGAGATTGATTCTGGCTTTAGTGCATGCAACACGAAGGTTGCATCCTTACTTTCAGGGGCATACGATATTATTGCTCACCAACCATCCAATCAGACAGATTCTATTAAAACCATAGGCTTCAAGGAGAATGATGAAATGGGTTGTGAAGTTAGGAGAACATGATATTCAGTATCAGCCCAAAACTGCGATCAAGGGTCAGGCACTAGCAGATTTTATAGTGGAAACCTTAGAGCCAATCAAATTTGAAGGTGAAACTCAAGAGAATGAGATTCAAAGGAAAGAGGTTTGGAAGTTTTACGTAGACGGTTCCTCATCATTCGGGTGGAAGCGGGGCTGGGGTGTTGCACACCAGTCCCGACGGTAAAGATTATCCAAATGCATTGCACATTACATTTGAGGCCACAAATGATGAAGATGAGCATGAAGCCCTGATAACTGGGTTGCAATTGGCTAAGGAGCTGAAAGTGGAGGATCTGGAAATTTACATCGATTCTCAGATCATGGTTCAGCAGGTGAATGAGGAGTATGAAGCCAGAGAACGCAATTTACAGAAGTACTTGGATGTAGTGAAACAGCTTTTGAAAGGCTTCAAATCGCATACTTTAACACAGGTACCAAGGAAGGAAAATTATAAAGAGGATGCTCTAAGTAAGCTTGCTTCCTCAGACTTGGGAACTCAGTCTCAAAGACAGCTGCTCATGAAAACCTTAAATAGACGAAGTGGTGATGGAAACTGAGGATGGGAGCATTTGGATGACTTCTATCGTGAATTATCTTCCAGAGGGAGTTTTTCCAGAGAACGAGGTCAGGGCCAGAAAGATAAGACTAAAGGCCCCGAGATATGTGTTGCAAGATGGAATTCTATATCGAATGTGACATTTACAACCATTGCTTCGATGTGTCACCACTTATGAGGTGGACTATTTGATCAGGGAGGTTCATGAAGGTTTATGTGGTAGGCATCAAGGGGCTCGATCAACAGTAAGAAGGCTCATTTGAGCAGGGTATTATTGGCCAATGATGTTTGATGATGCGAACAGGTACATAAAGGCCTATCACCGATGTTAGAAGCATGCTCCTATAATTCACATTCCTGGAGAACAAATGACGAATATCCACAGGTTATGGCCATTCGATAAGTGGGGGGATTGATCTGGTAGGACCTTTCCCGGAAGCCCCAGGGAAGTTCAAGTATGTTATAGTGGTTGTTGATTATTTTACAAAGTTGGTTGAGCCTTTGACAAACATAAAAGGGAAGTCAGTCATTGAATTTTGTTGGAAGAACATTATATGTCACTTTGGGATCCCAAGGACAATAATCACAAATCATGGGATGCAGTTTGCCCAAGATCAGTTCAAAAAGTGGTGTGAGGAGTATAAGATTCAGCAAAAGGTAACAGCAATCTACCATCCACAGACCAATGGTTAGGTAGAAGTAACCAACATAATAATAGTGAATGGTATCAGACCTACGCTCGAGGGGGCTGAATGGAAATGGATATGCGAAATACTCACAAGATAGCTAAATCTTCTGCCATTGGTGAAACACCGTATAGCTTGGTCTATGGCTCAAAAGCAGAGATTCCTACAGAAACTGGGGTTCCAAGTCCGAGGTTAATGGCAGCTACAGAAGATACAGTTAATGAGGAAATTAGTGTTTGGACCTCTATGGTGGAGGAAAAGCAAGAGTTGGAATCCTTACACGAAGCTAAGGTGAAAGAGAGAGTCAAGTGTTATCATGATAAAAGAGTCAAGAGGGTAGTGTTTAAACCAGGAGAGTTGGTGATGAGAAAAAATGAGAAGAGTCGTCGTGAACCTGAGGGAAAATTGGCTGCTAACTGGGAAGGCCCCTACAAGGTGATAGAGGCATACCCAGGAGGTAGCTATGTCTTCAAATCTATGGATGGAGTTTGGGCGCCCAGGAGATGGAGCATCACCAACTTGAAAAAGTATTACCAGATTTGAAAACATGAGTGATATGCTAATAAGTGAAACTTTCAAAGACATGAGTGGCATGTTGATAAGTGGCACTCTTTGTAATAATTCCAGCTTTGCATGTTATGCACTGCAACTGATGATTTAGTGAAATGCTAATAACGGCACTTTTATGTAATATTAATCCCGTATGATGAATGGAATGATTGGTGGAGAATGCTGATAAGCTACTCAATTCTACTTGGGCTTAATAGTTAATTCGATTATATTTTTTGGTGATAAACAATAAGACCTATTCAATTTCACTTACTACTCGATTCCATTCAGGCTTAATAAGCCAACCGAGTAACGTTCTTTGCTGGTAAGCAACCTAATTTATGTTAAGTATTCACAATCTACTTGAATCTTACTGATTAACTTAACATATAAGTATATAGAAATGATAAAATTCATAAAATAAAGTACATTTGATACATTGAATTATTTATATGTTACAAATACGGTTACAGTTTGAAAGTTTTGAAGACAACACGAAGAGAAGACATATTTTTCTTGATTTATGGGCTAACTTTCCCAGTCTTACTTCAAGTTTTTCATGTTCTTCCATCTTAATGTCGGCAGCACGTTGAAGGTCTTTTATCCGTTCCCCTTAAGGATACTCAGATAGATCTATCTTTGTCTTTAGTCAGGAATGCTTAGATGAGGGGTCATCCTCTAAGTCCTTTACCGGAAGACCCTCATTTCTACAACACTTCTTTGTGGATTGTTTTATAGCACTGCTCGAAGATCCACAACTTTTGTCACCTTTCTTGGTCCTTGATTTCTTTGAAGTTGAGGATCTTCACCCTCTTGAGGAGGGAAGGGTACGGGGTTTCAAATCCCGTAGCCATTCTAAGATAGCGTCGGGTGATTCTTTTTTATGATCAGTTCCTGTCTTGTCCACTTGGCCGTCAGCGATCCAATGGTGGGATGCCCTAAAAAGAAACCTTGGTAGAAGTTAATTATTCACAAGTTTTGGGTTAATGACATTGTGGTACATGCAATGAGCTTGAGGTCTTACATCATAGAGAGTAACCTTCTCCTCTAATTTCTTGTTTTTAGCTTTGAGGATTCGATTTCTCCTAAAATTCGAGCATTCTCGGCAAGAACAGACTCAACCAATGAGGGATCTTCATCAGTGGTTGTGCCTTTCTGCACTAAAGCTTCCTCCAACCTCTCAATTTTGCCTAAAGCCACCCTGTGGACATGCACCACTTCTTCCACTAGGGACTTAAATTTATGTGCTTCAGTTTGGCTAAGCATAAGATGAGCCTCTATAATTGGCAGCCTATTGACATCAGCCAGACATCTTTTTAAGGATCCGAATTGGTTGGTTATGAGATGTATTGTCTCTTGATAATCCTGCATGGTGGGATCGCGGCTTTAAACAACCTCGAGAGGTACCACCTTGTGTACTTTTTGGCCTCACAATTCTGTAATAAGCTCTTTAGGGAAGGGTGTTCACCCTTCTGCCACAATTCTAGCTCTTCCTTAAATCGATGATTTTTCTCATGAAGAGAGTCATTTTCCTCATAACATTTAGCAAGGTCTAGTATTGGATTTGTTAGATGCTCGCTGATTTCATTAAGATTTATTCGAGTATTAGAGAATTCCCTGTAAACACATTCCAACTGCCTTATCAGTGATTTACACTATGAGGACAAATAATTTAAACATGAGGAAGCAGTCAGTAAGTAGAGCATTTTCTCCATTAAAAGGTAAAATTACACGAGGCCAAAACAGCCAAATGTTACATTATATTCCCACCCTATTAGCATCCTCCTAGGCAGTAGTTTAAACCTGGTTTTCCACAGCTCTCTCCTCTGTAGCTGGTTGCTGAATCGCACCAACGGTCACCTTCTTGGGGGTTAGAGCTTGAATCCACTCAGCTGTGTGAAAGCACCCGCTAGACATTAAGAAGTTCAGCAAGGCGAAACTCAAGCTACTCTTCTTGACCGCCTCGTCCCATTTTGCATCTAGATTCTCCACAAGATCAGTTTGGATGAAGGATTCCAAGAATTTGATATCATCTTTGGACAAGGAGGGGGATAGACTTGGTTTCAATTCTTTCTCAATCAGAAAGGTACAACAGAGCTTCTTCGCCAATTCAAGGAGTTCAACGAAGAAATTGAACAGCTCAGTGCTATTCACGGCTTCTCTTTGAAAGCCTCGAGCAGAAGAGCTAGAGCCTTGAGATCTTCTGCTACCTTTACCCTTTGTTCGAAGGCCTCTTTGTCAAGGGTTGCCTTCTTGTTGTTGGTCTCGAGCTCAAGAATCTTATTTTTTGAGGCCTCGAGTGCCTCTGCTAGCTTAGATTTTTCAATGTATTTTTGTTCAATCCTCTTGTGCACCTGTCCGTGATCGGAATCCAGCACTTTCAAGAGGGAAGACAAGCTCTGGCTCACTTGGCCAAGGTGTTCAGAAACCTAAAATCATAACATAACAATTAAGAAAATTAGTTGCAAAGATAAGAAGTTCAGTAGTAGGGTGAAGAGAAAGAGAAATTAACCTGAGGCTTGGTGGAAAAGATCTCGAGGAATTCCTCATTGAAAACAGGAATACTCTGGGTAGTTATGAGAGTATTCGAGGCGGGAGTCTGTGGGTTAGCTTGGTGAGGAGTAGGTGGAACCCAACCAATATTGTCATCTATCTTTTGGCACTGATTCTTCCTCGAAGAAGAAATTTTTGCACCAGACCTCTTTTCATGGGTGGTCTTTTCAACATCCACAAGAGGAATGGTGGACGTCAGGTTCGAGGGAGTAGAAGAACCACCATTCTTTCCACCTTTCTTTGAGGCTAGAGCTGCACCGATGCCCACTGAGAAAAGAAAGAAAATGAGGTTAGAAATAAGAAACAAAAAAAGAAATAAATGAAGTAAAAAAACTTACTAACACCTTTGAAGACTTTTGTTGAGGGTCTAAAATCAATAGGAGAGGTCTCGAGAGGGGGCTTCTGAGATGGGTTCTCAAGGACTCTTTTTCGCTTCTTGATTTTTTTATGATTATCCTCGAGAGGGGGGATCTTGTGGATTGGACAGTACTTTACTTTTTCGTAACTTCTTATACACATACTCTTCATAAATCTCGGGTGACCTGATAAAATCGGCAGCAATCTTATCAGGGTCAGAAAAATTACTGTAATCCAAGGATAAGCCTAGAAGGCATCTCCTATCATCCTCGAGATAACTAGTGTAAGTGTACTTTTCCCCTTTCGAGGACTCGGCCTTTATGTCCGAGTTCCATTGAGGAAACTTGTATCTCGTGTAATCGAAGGTAAACCCCTTTTTCTGGCTTTTCCACTGACCCCGAATGAGAAGGAACAATGAAGACCTTCTGTTTCTTTTTCCCTTCCAACGAATGTGATAATGTTCTCTACGGATTTGCCACTATAAGACACACTGTATAACGAACAAAGAAATAAATACTTTGGCTTGATTCCAAGTTCGTGACACCTTGTTAGGAACATCATGATAACTAATAGAACGTTGGGATGCACCTTTGTTGGGCTAACTTAGAATTCTTTAAGGAGCTTAGAGAATAGTAGAGGGAAGGGGAATCAAATCCCTGAATGAAGATGTTTTAGGAAGATGATTGACCTCCCTTCAAAAAAGGTTATCAGGGTATTCATCTACCTTTAAAGGTTGGAAATCTACGTTTGGGGGTATCTTTTGGCCAAAAGGAATCAAAGAGTTGATCTTCAAGATAGCTCTCTATGCTCTCGAGGATGGGAGCTCGTCAATATATATTTCTGTTTCCCCTTGAGAGGTACTTCTCTTTCTCCCCCTCATTTCTCGAGAGGAGGGGATTCTTCATTTCCCTCCTTGTGTGTTGGGGGAAAACCCAACTTCTCTGGTAATAGGATACCTTCTCACGAATGGTTTGCCCAAGCTCTGAGGTCAAACACCCTTAAATCCTTGAAGAGGCATATCGGTAATGGGCCAACCATCTGGATTGTAATCAGTCTGGCCTAGGACGTCGTCCTCCATGTCAAAATCATATTGTGACCCTTTGGAATTATTAACCTCGGAATCGGAGTCCATTCTTTCCGGCGAGTTAACTCTTTCCCCCTCTAGCCTAACCCTCCCGGACGATCCCCCCCCCCCCCTCAGCGGATTCCTCACCAGAAATAGCCATTAATGAAGTAAGAAAGGAAGAAAAAAATAAGCGGCAAAACTTACTTGTTTTTTTGAAGCGATTGCTAGAAGATGAAGAAGATGGCTGGTGAAAATTGGAGAGAGCTTTGGAGGATAAATCCTTCTGTAAAGCACCTCCAAATAAAATGAAGGGAAATTGAGAAGAAAATGAGCAGTTAAGAAGTCTAAAACGGTGGCAAAGGTAATGATTATTTCAAAAAAATTGAAAACATGTAAGAATATTTTCATGCCTTTTCAGACCAGGCCAACCTTCACTCTCCAATGCACATAGGTAGATAAGCACGCGCACCTTCTCATATTCTGCTAGGGTTTAAGAATGAGAAAATTGGATACCAACTCAAAATTCAAGATCATGCTCGAAGGATTTCACCTCGAATGTTAATTAAGTTGATCCTACGAATCACCACCTTGAAGGTCTTCGATCTACATGTCCTCGAGTGGATATCTAGTTTTTTGGGGGTTTTTGATAAGGACTGAGCCCAAGTTATATATTGGGCCTGTATTAATTGGCCCAAATGGGGTTGAAACGGTAATAATTAATACTGTATTTATTGGATAATTAAGATTTATGTTGAGGGTAAAATAATACTAAGGTGATACAGTATAAATACTAGGTACTTCATTTCCATCTCATTCAGTCTTTATACATTTCTTATACGCTTTGCTGACTTAACTTTCGGAGGATTCACCCCTGGGGTCCATGAGGGTTGGTTTTCTTGCAGGTAACGATCAAGGAGCTCGAGTGTTGTGTCCATTCGGTTTCGAGATGCATCAGGGGTTTTTTAAAATGGCAATGGAAATCTAGGAATGACGACGGAACTAATTGGGGAAGGGGTGAATCCTCAGAAAGAGGAAGGTTGGAATTGAAGACCCCAATTAAAAGTAGAAATTTGGGGGAAAGAGAACTGGGCCTGAAAGATGGAAACTCTGAGTTGATTAGCAAATGCCTCTCCTAGGGTGAATGAATTGACGAACAAGAAAATAATAAATGGAGCTCGATGTTTGAAGATTCAAAGAAAGATGTAAGATATATTCTTGTTGGTATGCCTTGAATACGTATTAGTCGTTTCGACAGGTTGGTACGGGGGTCCCTCTGTTTGGGATGTTATTGGCATTCTCTCTTCTGTTCTGATTTGGGCCAAAATGTTTTTGGGCCCAAAACCGTTAGGGTTTAAGGTGGAGAGGGCTATATATAGTGTCTCGTCCTTTTATTGTAACCCTAAGAGATAGGATTGGTAGAG
>JAULKM010113611.1:0-22426 GCA_032355605.1 Rubia tinctorum | reverse complement strand
GGGAGCTACACATTGTATACGTGCCAAGTGCGTCTCACTATGTAAGGATACATGTTAAGGGAAACTGCCCGATGCCATCGGTTTCATAGCAGTGGACAATGTGCAGAAATGCAGATGTTGCAGAGTGGGTCTTACCCTACCGAAATAGGGTGGAAGCTTGGAATAGAGCATACGTCCAAGCGTAATTACTGGCATGTCGCAGTTGTATCAATGTAATAATTCACTTAAAAAAATACTACTTAATGATAGTTATCACCTTAGTCGCAAGTCAAAAACACTACGGTATGTCTATACGGTCTACAAAAACAAAAAAATACAATTAACTCAAGTCAGACAACGTAATTAATAACCAGACAATGGTCTACAGAAATAAAACAATAAAATTAACTCAATTCAGACAACGTAATTAATAACCAGACAACAGTCTACGGAAATAAAAATAATACAATTAACTCAATTCAGTGAAACACATACATAAGCCTATGTCCTACGGGACGGGTTCCCCGCAGCGTCGTCTACGATACTCATCACAACGGGAGATCAATGCGCCCATCAAGTCCTTCGCACGTGGGAGGGTTATGTCCTGAATATTTGCAGCGTCAAAAGGATCCAATTCGCGCACCATTTCTTCCAATAACTAGGTAACGAGGAACAAGTATTAGAACATTGAATAATAGTTTAAATTTAATAAATTGGAATGCATTATCATGGAAAAACTTACTACTAAATCGAGCGCCTTCGAGTCAGATCCACGCCCACCATCTTTTGGTTCTGTATTGACTATCAGGGGATGAGAATGAGTCATGAACTATTCCTCGTAATCGATGGTGGATTCATGTGGCAAGGAGGCAGAGGGAAATTGGTCAAGCTGACCGGGGTGCCACGTGATCCGTGAGTCCCATATAAACAACTGCAACGTCCCCGAGTAGGACACTGAATAGCCTGATGGATCAGCGGGTCTAGTGCCAGGGTCAGGGTCAGGGACAATCCTAACGCTATGCGGTATCCCCTGCACAAAACCGAGCTGGCGCATAACCCGGTCGGGCATTTATGCCTCCATTACCTCAAGGTATTGAATCACGCCGCGGTAATGTGTCATCCCTTCACATCCCTCACAACTTCGTTTCCATATGACTTAAAAGAAGAGCTGGCATGTTGCGAAAAAGCCATAAATAGGATAGCAATTGATCTCAAATCCTGCATACCGGCATGCAATAAAATTTCCTTGGTATATTTTGCTTGACCAAGGAATAAGCCATTGGTAATCTTGAATTCCCTATTAACACGATCAATAAACATCCGAATGAGACGAACATCATTACCATTAATAATAATGTCATCAACATAAACGAACAAGTAGAGCAAAGAGACACCTTGTGAAAATACAAATAAAGATGTATCGAAGGAGCTGCACACAAAACCCAGACCAATAAAAAAAGAACTGAATTGCTTAAACCAAGCACGAGGAGCTTGCTTCAAACAATAAACGACCTTGCATAAACAACAAACATAATCAGGTTGCATCAGGTCTTTGTATCAAGAAGGCTGCTCCATTCACATCTAGCTGTCGCAAAGGCAATTTCGTATGACAGCAAGAGATAAAACAGTAGATACCTTCACCATTGGACGAAATGTATGATCATAATCAAAATCAGGCAATTGAGAAAAACTCTGAGCAACTAACCTTGCTTTATGCCTGTCAAGAGAGCCACCAGCCTTGTATTTTAAACGATAAACCCATTTTGAACCAACAACATTGGCATGTGGAGGACGCAGAGCCAAATCTCACGTATGTTGAGTGCGAAGAGAATCCATCTCTGAGTCCATAACAACAACACATTCAAGATCCTTCACAGCCAAGCGATGACTGCGAGGCTCGACTTTAGCAATTAAAGCACTCCATAAGTCAGAAACATCATAATCTGAAAATTCCTTGTATGGAAGTGAGCTAGTGCACGATTGAGTAGCCATCGGATGACAAGAAAAGAGACCTACCACCAGAGATGACAAGGATCCTAAGGCGAGCACAGAACCCGAGGTGGGCTCACTACCCAAGGTAGTCAATGGCGGCTGAGTATGGAATGCTAGCAGTGATGGCGGCGCTGGGGAAGCTGAGGTCGCCAGGATAGTCAGCAAAGCGGCTGGAGTCCTGGGCGGTGGCGTGTGATGCACACGCGTGGACAAAGTGACCGACGCGTGAACCAGCAGTTGTTATGCATACGGCTGTGCTGGCGGCGCGTGCGGCTGTCGATCACCTTGTGGAAAACAAAATAATTTTCTAATAAATCTGGAGCTTCCGGTATATGATGAAAATCATAAGTTTCCAAAATAATGGATGATTCGGCTAAGAAGATGCCTCCAACACCTCCGACGGAACTAACGAAGGCTCTAAAAATGAGGAAACATTCAGTGATGATAAATATGTAAAAGAGCCTGTATGAGTAGCTGGAAAAAACATCTTATAAAATCGAGCATGGAAAGTGATGTACTCATTCTTTGTAAGAGGATCATGACAGCGATAACCCTTGTACTGCGAACTGTAACCCAAAAATATACATGATATATTTTGTGGTGCCAACTTATGTGTATATTAAGGGCGTAAATAAGGAAAAATTTGACAGCCAAATTGATGAAAATTGGAGTAGTCAGGAGTCGTACCAAATATTACAGAGAGCGAAGACTGACCAAATAAAATCGGCATTGGCAGCCTGTTGATGATGTAGAATTTTGTTGAAAAGGCATCATACCAAAATGAATTATTAAGGTTAGAATGAAAGAGCATTGAAAATCGTGTCTCAATGATGTGACAATGTTTCCACTCTGCACGACCATTTTTCTCTGGAGTGTAAGGACATGAAAGCTGATGATGAATGCCCTTAGACACAAAATGTCAATGCATGCAATGATTCAGAAACTCGGTTCCACCATTACTCTGAAATACTTTAACGGTTCTCAACAAGAGTTTTAAAATGCATATAAGCCTCTACAAAATCAACTTTCGTCGCAAAGGATATAACCAGGTGAACCGAGAAAAATCAACAAAAATGACATAATAAGAGTACACGACATGAGTGACGATGGGAGACGGTCCTCAAAGATCACAATGAACTAAATCAAGTATACGTGGTGCACATTTTACATTATCACGAAAAGAGAGACGCTTGCCTTTAACCATCTCACAAGAGGGACATAAATGAGGCATATGTAGTAAACTAGTAACTGACAAACATCCAAATTTGCTCAAAGAAGAATGTCGTGGGGAACATGGCCCAATCTACTATGCCAAAGTTCAAAAGATGCTTTAGAATCATTCAATGCAACAAAAGCAGATAAAGCAACATCACCTAAATTCAAAACATATAAACCTCATCACGATGGCCTTTGCTAATAACATCATTAGTAAACTTGTTCAAATTAGTGAATGAAGAATAATCAAAGCTAATAACAACATTCATATCCCGAGTTAACTTTCTAGTAGAAACCAATTTTCTGGTAATTTGTAGAACCACATAAACATCAAACAAGGATAATGAATCAGAGACTCGAGAATGACGAACATGGCTAGTGTTACGAGCAAAATCATTACCAAAAATGATACGATTGTTACAAAAATTAGCAGTCACGCGATCAAGAGCAGAATAAGAAGAATTTATGTGGTTGGTCGCGCCAGAATCAGCTATGCAGCGAGCATGCGGTAAAGAGCCAGAAGAGAGAGCTTGAGAGACCAACCGTGGACACACCGAGGCGATGTGACCAAAATTTTACACCACTGACACTGTAGTTGGTACCATTCACCGTACAGTTTAGAGAAAGAAAAAATAACATGATCCAGAACATAACTCCATTGGCACCGTGGTCGATAATGAGCCATAATACAAAAGAAACCAATCTATTTTTTTATTATTAATTTGGTGTTGTCTCGGCGCTGACGGAATGCTGATGAGACACTAACTAGGTAAGAGACAACCCGCGATAAACTGATCAGATCACGAGAAAATGAAACATGTCGCGAGAAAATGAGTGGTAATGCAAGAAAATAGAGCTGGTCACGAGCGTCTGGTGCACAGGAGTAGCTTGCGCTTGGGTGCACGCGCCAAAAGAGAACAACCCAGAAGCCTACTGCATGTCGACACGCGCCTATGAAAAAAGAGTTGAATTGTCACGCGTGTAGTTCACATGCTGGATCTAGCACGTGGATCTCAGGAAAAGGCCGACCATATACTTCACAATAAAGTAGAACAGGAACGGAGATCAGGATGATGCGATGAAGAGAAAAGAGCCTTTGGAAAGGTCAGGTAGCAGAGAAGTTAAGGCCGATGTAGAGATGCCAGCAGCTTTTGGAGCGGTTGACTGGCGAAAATTGGAAGCAACAAGAACATCACGGAAAAAATGGAGTTTGGCGGCAGAGCAGGTGAGCAAACTAGCGATGACGTGAAAGTGGCGGAAATCGGATAAACGCTGCAGAAAGCGATGGTGGTGGGCAACGGCAGCCCATGCCGGCGATCAGAAAAGGATCGAAATTATGTTCAGAAATTTTGGGGAATCTGGGGAGAAACCTGACTCCTACCATGATAGAATATAAAACTCACAAATAATTGTGACTATATGTATTCATATATATGCAGTGAGTACAAAGAGTATACAAATGCTAAGCAAATATGAAACAAGATATATACAAAATAAATTAGAAAGGGTATTTATTTGTTAACCTGATTGTATATCAACTATATCTCTATTATTTATAAACCAAAGAAAAGGTCAACAAATTAAGGCACATACACACTGGCAAGTCATACAAATTAAGGCACATAAGTTTCTGATTAAGCAATATAAGGAGAAATATTATTCCAGTATTTGAGAAAGGGAGAACAAATAACTTCCACACTTCAGGTATACTTATAATGACAGTTAATTTTTTTGTAAGGGAATCTGGAGATTATGCTTCACAACAGCACCAACCTGATTTTCTTCTACATCGGACTCCTCCAGAAGCCTGTCTTTCTGTTCAGTAGTAAAAAACTGATGTATTCTCTTCTAGTCATGCTTGGAGTTGTTGAAAAGAAACTCTGTTATCTGAGGCATAGTAAATGTTCCGGGCCATGAGAGGAAAGGTTAGCAAAGAGGAAAAAAAAACAAGTGATGAATTACAAGAAAACAATGCTTTCATAACACATTGTCTTGCATCTTGAAACTATTTTAATTGGGATGGTGTATATGTTGTAATATAGTGAACATATTAAAGTAGAAGTAGGGATTATTCACTAGTAGAGAGGCTTTGACTAATAACATAAAAAGGCGATTTCTTAATTTTTCAGAGGAACCGCCTTCTTGTAAGGGTTCCGAGTTTGGAACACGCATAAATTGGGTGGCCAAATTCTGAGAAGGCATTTTGACCTACTTAGAAGGCGGTTATCCAAGAACCAACTTCTAAACATTAAGAACCGCCTTCTAAACATTACAATAAAAGTCGATTGTTTAAAGAAACGCCTTTGATTCAGTTTCATAGAAGGCGGTTATGTCTAACCTCCTTTATAATGAATTCTGAAATCAGAAGTATGCTCGAACCCAAATTACAATTTAGGAACATGTCTTGTACTGGTTCACATTTTGTTCCTGAACCAAAAAGTGATTTTGACCTATGTTCTAGACTCGAAAATCTATCAGATATGTTGTGAGGCCTATCTAATGAGGTTCCGAGTTTGGAACCTCAGCTCGATGGAATTACTATTAGAACACATTTTTTTTGTCTTTTTTAAAACCACTTTTTGGAAAATGGATTTTTGGATTGGGCATCATGAAGAACTATGTATAATTTTGGCATTAGGAAAGGTACGAACAATTCAATCACACGAATTTTAAGACACTGGTCGATTTTGGTTTTAAATGTTTTGTGACTTTTCGAAATAATTGTTAATGTAAATGGTTAAATGTGAATGTTTGTTGGTTAAATGTTGATGTTTGTTGTTCTTCCTTGTTAATGGGGTTGTGAATGTTACTCTAATATAGCTAATTGATTATGAATAAAATTGAATTGATGTGTAGGGACTTGAGAAAATCACCCAATTACTTCCCATTAATAGAATCCTTTCTTGTGGTTTCCTTTGAACACGCTTCCAAGAATGGTGTGGTACAATCCTGCTGCCCGTGTAAGGATTGTAGAAATGATGTATTTTTGCTTAGGAAGAAGTTGTGTGAACATTTCATTATGCGAGAGTTTCAAACTAGTTACACTTCTTTGGTGTGGCACAGGGAGGTTGAAACGGGTATGGAGAAAGGGCCAATCCGTAAAGAATCCGATGATCCTTTTATGAATGAAGGATTCGAGGAGATAATGGAGAATATTGCTAAAATATTCATAGTAAACCCGAGGTCCTCAAAGCTTTGCATAACGATAAGGGGACGGCCTTGTATAATGTGGTTTTGAGCACCACTTTGCAATTGATGACTCTCGTTAAAAGTTAAAGCGCGGTAGAATCATGGTTGGTGTTGAAGTCGAGTTGGCGATGAAGAAAAAAACACCGGTTAAAGTTTTATGGTATCTACCTATCATTCCTCGGTTGAATAATTTTTTTTCTTTCGAAGAAGATGAAAAGTTGTTGCGATGGCACGCCGAAAGAGATCGACTAGTGGATGACGTGATTAGTCATACATCGGATGGTGAGCAGTGGAAGAAACTTGATACTATGAATCCAAAGTTCGGTGGTGAACCGCGACATTTGAGACTAGGCCTTTCCACTGACAAGAATTAATCCATTTGGTAATATGAGTAGCACTTAGAGCTCTTAGCCAATTATGATAGTGATCTATAATCTTCCATCTTGGTTGACAATGAAAATAAAGTACGTCTTATTATCTATGATGATATCGGGGCATAAGCAACCCGCTAACGACCGTTACTCAATGATTTGTTAACTTTATTTAGTGTAGGGGTATGCACATATGATGAAAAATAATATTTCACATTAAAGGCTTTGTTGTTTTGTACCACAAACGATTTTCCTGCATATGGAAATTTTTCAGGATACTCGGTGAAAGGAAACTATGTGTGTCCAATGTGTGAGAAGGAAACAACATTTCTTCAGCAGAAACATGGGTGTAAAACTTCTTATCTAGGACACAAGTGGTTTCTTCAAGAGGGTCACCCATGGCGAGCCACAAAGTGATTGAATGGAGAAGCAGAGCTTAGAGGCCCACCATTACCATTGAATGGTGTTGAGGTTTTTGAAAGAGATAGGAAATTGCCTAATGATTTCGGGAAAAAAGCGGAAAACTGCTTGTGAGAGAAATAGGAAGAAATGTTTAGTATTTTTATACTCCCTTATTGGAAGCACTTGAAAATCAGACATTGTCTTGATGTGCTGCACATTGAGAAGAATGTGTGATATTTTGGTGGGGACGTTGTAGAATACGCCCGGTAAAACTAATAACATGTTGAAGCCATGCCTTTTTAAGGCTCGCCTTGACCTAGGGAAATGGTTATTAAGAAAGATTTGGGTCCTGTTAAAAATGACGATGATTGTTATCTCCCTCCTGTGTGTTATTTCATGCCCGGGTTAGAGAAGAAGTCATACTGTGAGACCCTTAGTGGTGTAAAGGTATTGGTGTCTTATTCTTCAAACATAAGTTCATGCATTTCTCTCGCTAGGTTAAAGTTGGTTGGTTTGAAATCACATGATTGTCATAGCTTGATGCAAGAATTGAATGCCATCGCAATTAGGCCGTCTTTACCATCTCATGTAAGACTTTGCATCATGAAGCTTTGCTTGTTCTTCATGTAAATATGTTCGAAAACCATTATTGTTTCCAAGCTTGATCGTTTGCCGGCAATGATAGTTGAAGTTTGTGTCGGATGGAGATGTACTTCCCTCCCTTAGTCTTTGATATTATGGTCCACTTGATAGTCCATTTGGTGAGGGAGATCAAGCTCTACGGGCCTGTAAATCTGAGGCGGATGTACCAGTTTGAGAGGTACATGAAATTTTTTAAACACTTTGTTAAGGACTGGTTTAGACCCAATGCAAGTATTGTGCAGTATTAAGTGACCGAGAAAGTTATTAAATTTTGCACATAATATATAAAGTAAGTAGATTATGTTAGCATTCCGAAATCAAGGAACGAAGAGTGGTTAGAGGGACAGGGGGTTAAGCAGGGAAAGTTATTAACCTTAGTTCAGAGGATTTGTGTTCACCCACCTTTACTTTTTTTGCAACCACGAGGATGTCGTCCCATATATCAAGATCCACATGGAAGCTATTAGGGTGAAACATGCCAAGTTCAACGAAGAACGTGTTTTGCAACAACACACTTCAACTTATGAGTCATGGCTATGGGAGCATGTGGAAAAGTGTAATCATCACGCCACTATTAAATGGTTGGCACGTAGACCATCTGGCACAGTACTTTTATACGGAGTTTATGAGATAAATGGATTTATCTTTGGGACCAAATCTATGCATGAAAAGTGTGCACCACAAAACAGTGGTGCGACTCTTTTTTTCTAAGACTTTACATGTTACGAGTGGTAGTGACGACAATCCCAAGTACGCCAAACGTGCTAGTTCGAAACCATTATTGAAATTTGGGGTTTATAATATTTGACAATGCGAGTCCTTATTTTTAAATGCCAATGAGTATATGTGAACAACGGGTAAAGAGCTGAGGATTTGGGATTCACACTTGTAAATAGGAGCCGTTGGAGGTATGATCCGTTCATATTGGCATCACAAGCTTAACAAATGTTCTATATCGGAGATCCAATGGACCCTCGGTGGGAGGTTGTTGTCGAAAGGAAGAGAGGTTTCATTGAGGAGTATGAATGGGAAGTTTTCATTGGTTTCGGTCGACATACTCAAACTAGATTTGACGATATCGACATTTTTCTTGAGGAAGATGATTTGAGCGTGCGTGGATATCTCATGCGTAGCGATCACGATGAATTAATCTGGGTTGATGGACGAGGTAAGATCACCATGAGAAGGTAAAAGTGCAAAATATAGCCGAAGAAAAAAAAACCCGTGGTGGATTGTGGTGTTCTCGTTTCTTTTAGTATGTTTTGTAAGAATTAGGCAAGAAGGTGGGACATACTTCCGAATTTGGAAGTTCATCAGATGCAATGTTCATTTCAAATTAATGGCCTATATGTGGTTCAATTTGAATGTTTACTGTTCTAACATTCTATGTCAACAAAGTAATTGCACATCCACAGAAGTAGAACATAATTTCGAATCAATAATACCGAGTTATGATATAATTTTTATAGCTATCTTATGTCATACATAACAAAAGAAAAAGATAAATGGTCCAATGTAGTTGTGATAAAGTTGGAAATTCAAACATGAGTAACTTCAATCTCTAAAAGTCACATAGAATTAGACTGCCTAAGTACCGATTGTCGCTCATAGGTGCATTGACTATGCTCCAACTTCCAAATGCGCTTCCTTAGGCCAGAAATTTCCCCTCGGACCCATCTTTAACAAGCTTTGAAATCCTTATGGTGATGTTAGTTAGGTAAAAACTCTTTGACTTTCCTACGTTGGCCAGATTACATTGAAAGTGTCTAAGGGTACATGCCATCGGGTCAACATGGGGGTAGTCACTTTGAAGAGGAAAATTATCCCATGGTATACATCATGTAACGATACTTATATGTTTTGAGGAAACACATCTTTGGGTCCTTTATATGGATTTTCCAATTGTGTGTTAATAATGCATAAACTTACATCCATCTTAAATCCACTCATCCTCATCTTATAGCCACTCGTATCAACCTCATGTAAGTTGCTAAAAAATTGACACACTTCATCGAAGTGTGATGGTTCATTCAATGTTAATAGTCCAAGCACATGTTGCCCACAAAATTTAATGATGGGATCCGCTAAACCAATACTATGATAAACATTGAAATCAAGAATGTAACAATCCAATAATTTACCACTCTCACAGAGAACGTTGTACCTAGATTGAGCGAAAAAGGAAACAAACCTCGCCCTCTCAAAGTCATTGTTTCTCGCTCGGGTTGTATTCACTGATTTGGAAGATCCTCAATAATCCCGTCCACCTTGGTTTGA
The DNA here is from genome assembly GCA_032355605.1 of Rubia tinctorum. Lineage (NCBI taxonomy): Eukaryota > Viridiplantae > Streptophyta > Magnoliopsida > Gentianales > Rubiaceae > Rubia > Rubia tinctorum. The sequence continues at coordinate 12,359 of JAULKM010113611.1, read as the reverse complement.
TGTTGACATAGTAATCGTTATTAACCTATAAAAGAAAAGTTTGAAAACTTGTAAAGTGAGGAAAGATTTTGTGGCACCGTAAGACTTTCTATCTGAAATTAGAGTTGGCAATTTGGGGTTCTTTGAAATCTGATTCTATTTTTTTTATACTGCGTAGGTGTTTCGAGTTTAGAACTATTTCCGCTCTAAGTATAGAAGGGTCAAATCAACAATATGAGTTTGAAACATTTTTCCTATGAAAAAATTAATCAAGCGTCAATTGACCCATGAAAGTCCGAAAATAGGACCGAATTTCAAAAATACAATTTTTGAGTCCACAACTTAAATTGGCGCTGATGGAAAATTTACTAAAAAATGAAAATCGAGCTCCCAGTTCCTCAATCGTAACATTCCAAGATCAAACTATAGAAGAGAGGAATTTGGAGTGGAATTATTTTATCATAAAGCAAATGAGGGTGTCATTTTCCTCGTGTGGGTTCGGAATGTGGATCGGATCTCAGAATTCCCATTTCCAAGTCCGGAACTACATTCGGTCAAACGTAAAAATAAATGAAAAATGATTATATACTTCTAATAAGTTGTTACTCATTTGGAAGAGCTTCAGTGCATGCAAATCATTGATTACCCCCGACTATCTTACTAATTCGGAACTACAATATCTCTAAATTAATACTTTCCCGAACACCTTCCCCATTCGAAAATTCTTCGGCTTTTATTGGTATAATTCCATATTGGTTATTATAATGTTAGTTCCTTTTTACAAATGGTTAAGAAAGATCAACTACAATTGAACACAATATTTTGCCAAAAACTCAATGCCATACATCCTTAAACATGATGATCTTGTTGTTTTCAAAAATGAAAAAAATACATTGCTAGTTTACAAATGTCAAAGTGTTTTTTCGGATATCAAAGTAATGGTCATATTACGAAAGAAAAAAATATGTCTAGTCATCATCTAGGAACACTGCAGCCAAATCTGGATCACTTTCCTTAGCACTGGGCTTCTGCTCAACATCATCTTCCGGCTCACTGTCTGAAAATCAGGATCAAAGTTGGGCATTGTCTCATTATTGCTAAGCTCTATTTGTAGTCCAGTTGATTATATGAACTTTGCATGGCGGGCCTCGACTCGCTACATTTCTTTGTTTGCCTTTCTAACATCAGAACAGATGCATTGTAAGTACCGACTAACGATACTCTTCCAACCATGGTCACCACCTAAAAAACATAGAAAAATACAATGGATTATGTAAAAGCACATAAATAGATTCAAAAGTGGTGAAAAAAAATTTAACACAAAATTTAGGACTTACGAGATCTAGATGACTCAGCGCTGTCCATGTCAGCATCCCTTGCTCTCTTCGCCGTATTTTCCGCCACACTGGGGATTACCTTGTGGCACCACTTGTCATCAACTTCCACTTCCAGCTGGTTGTGCTGGAACCAACTATGGTCGTAGTATTCTAGACACAATGGGCAATCTATGGGCCGAACACCAAACTACCTTTACAATGTAGTTATAAGTCCCCCCGTAGGGGAGATCCTTCTTCTTCCCGACCATGACTTTCATTATGCAGCTTACAATAGTGTAACTTAGGTTAGTGGGGATTCACTCTATAATGTAATAAGAAAGCATTAGGTTTCCTATTGTTAGCTCACATACGTGGCCACCCGACGGCAACACGTTCATAAAATCTACTCTTACAGTATCCGCTGCTCAAATATCAACTTCCCCATATCATAATGCCCTACCTAACCCACTCCTGGCTCATCCCTATGGAAGTGCTTACACACCATTTCAACAGGATCCAATAGGGTTGCCTCTGCAACCGCCAACCAACTTTGCTGGTGAAAAATCTCCAAAGAACCATCTGGGGTATCAGGGCACAGAGTCGAGGGATGGTGTACAAGCAATCTAAAACTGTGTTTATTGTATATTTTGTGACTGTCACATCAACCCATTAACCCAGGTTAAGTTCTTATTGTTGAAATTCTATCCTGAATTTGAATAAAAATGGACTACCTCATCGGTGTGAGCCATATCCTCTAATGTCAATAATTTTTCCATATGTTGGTTTCGGAAATAGAGAACTAGATATCCCAATGATAAATTCTGAAATCTATCACTAGGAACTAATCCTTAGGATTCATACACTTAAAAACATGAAGGAAGTCGACATACCTTCATTCCGCCTCAATGTTAAAAACCTTCTCACTTCCCCCACATTGATGAATGGTGTAAGGCTCCTAGTTGATGCATTTCCAAGGTTGCTAGTCCTCCTACCACCTCGGGTTCTCGACATTGTTGAATCTGACGTTTGATTTGGAAATTTCTATATTGGAAATGGAAGAGGCGTGATGGAGATGCCAGGACTACTACAACCATAAATGAAAATATTCCACAACTAGATCAAACATTCAATGGTTATGTTCCAGATCCTCCAAGTGACATGGCTTGTCTGATGACAAGGTCAAGAATGAATCCTACAGATGTGGAATTCAATGCTTTGATTGATCAAATTCATGTTGAATAAGTCAAGAACAAATCGGCTAGGGCTTGGATTATTTATTCAAGTTTGTCAATTAACTGAAGATGTCGTGAAGAACACTATACTTTTTTCCCACCAAGTTTTTAGCGAGGTAGTGTCATCTTTGTAAAATATTGTAAAATTATTTCATTTGGAATTTTTTAGTGAAGAGCTTGGCCGATTTTCAAAATTCTGATCCATTAGGGTTTAGAATCTACCATTTTATTCTGATTAGAATTAGATTTGGTAAGATTAGATAAGGTAATATTTTCAAGGTTACTTGAAGAAGAATTCGACCAGATCTACATTTATTTTCGGAGTTTTAGTTAGATATAGTTTTAGCTTCTTAAAGCTGTCATAAGTTGATTCGGTTTCTATTTGTGATTAGGGTCTTTTGGCCGAGATTTACCATATAAATAGAGGATTTGGCCAATTTTGTTCGATACCTTTTTATCTATAATATATTCCGAATTTTGAGATCATTCCCTGTGCTTGCATGCTATTTTTCGTTGTTGTTTAATCTTGCAGATTAATTAAGTACAAATAACCTTGTCAACTAATCCCGCGAGCTAGTTAATGAGCAAGTCGATATTGAGAGCATCCCGAGGGCTAGGTTCTTTAATTTTGTGCGACAAATTGAGGGTTTGCAGATCCCTTCATTCGGTCAAAGATTTTAATTCCACAATCCAGTGTCTTCGCAAAGATATTCATATTATTTGGTAACATTTGGTATCATTTGGAAATTCGCATGGAAATTTTTTCATTCATAGTGATCATGAATCGTTGAAGTATTTGAAGAGTTAGATGAAGTTGAATATGCATCATGCCAAATAGTCTAGTTTTATTGAATATGTTCCTTATGTGTTGCGATGCAAAAAGGGCAAAGAAAATGTTGTTGCTAATGCTTTGAGTCGTAGACATGTTTTACTTACACAATTAGAATGTGTCCTTTTAGGGTTTTCTTTCATGCGATAATTATATGCTACTGATCCTGATTTTTCATATGTTTATGCTGCTTGTGAATATGGTGATTATGAGCCATTTTTTTTGGCAAGATGGGTTTTTATTTCATGACAATAGGCTATGTGTTCCTCAGTGTTCTCCGCGTGAATTACTTTATAGAGAAGCTCAGTCAGGTGGTTTAATGGGACATTTTGGTGCATTAAAAACTTATAATTTGTTGCAAGAACATTTTTTAGGCCAAAAATGACACTATCTGTTGATAGGATTGGTAGGAATTGTATTGATTTCTTGAAGGATAAGTCAAAGACTAAGTCTCACAGTTTATACACCCCTTTACCCGTTTCTACACATAATTGAATCGAGATCTCCATGGATTTTGTCCTCGGTTTAACACGATTTCAATCAGGTAATGATTCTATGTTTGTGGTTGTTGATTGATTTTTGGAGATGGCACATTTCATTCCTTGTAGGAAGACGATTGATGCAAAACACATTGCAGATTTATTTTTGAAAGAGGTGGTTTGGTTACATGGTATTCCTGCGTCAATAGTGCTTGGCCGAGATGTAAAATTTGTGTCCTAATTTTGGAATACCTTGTGGCGCAAGTTAGGTATGAAATAGTTGTTTTCTATTACGAGTCATCCGTAAACAAATGGACAAATAGAGGTTAAAATTTGCACTCTAGGGGCTCTTATGTGTACCCTAGTTCAAAAGAACTTGAAAAATAGGGAAGTGTGCATTCCAATTGCAGAGTTTTCTTATAATCGCACTGTTCATTCTACTACTTCTTTACCTCCATTTGAAATTGTTTATGGATTTTTACCAAATACCCTGCTTGATTTAATTCCTTTGAAGTTTAAGCAGGTTCAAAATTTAGATGGAGAGAAGATAGTTGATTTTGTGAAGTTATTTCATGAGAAGGTTTGATTGAAAGGACAAAAGCTCAGAATGCTGACAGAGCCAATAAAGGGTGCCGAGTGATGCAGTTTCAAGAAGGTGATTGTGTCTGGTTGCATTTGCGCAAAGAGAGGTTTCTGAATGCTCGGAAATTTAAATTAAGTCCTCGTGGTGATGGTTCTTTTAATGTGTTGGAGTGTGTGAATGATAATGCTTACAAGATTGATTTGATAGATGACTATGATGTTAGTACTACTTTTAATGTTGCTGATTTATCTTCATTTACCTTTGACGATGATTTAGTTTCGAGGGAGAAACCTTTCGACCATGGAGGAAATGATGGAGATTCCAAGACTATTACAACCATAAATGAAAACATTCCACGACTTGATCAAACATTAAAGGGTTATGTTTGAGATCCTCTAAGTGACATGGCTGGTCAGATGACAAGGTCAAGAACAAATATTAGAGATGCGGAATTGAATGATTTGATTGATCAACTTCATGACGAAGAAGTCCAGAAACAATTGGCTAGCGTTTGGATGAATTATTCAAGTTTGTCAAATAACTAAAAACATCGTGAAGAACACTATACGTTTTTCCCCCCCAAGGTTTTTAAATATTTAGTGTAAACTTTGTAAAATATTGTAAAATTATTTCACTTTGAATTGTTTAGTGAAGATCTCGGCCATGTGAGCTTTGAAGAGCTGATTTTTGAAATTATGATACATTGGAGTTTATAATATTCAATTTTATTCTTATTAGAATTAGATATGGTAAGATTAGATAAGGTAATATTCTTGAAGATTACTTGAAGAAGAATTCGACCAAATCTACATTTATTTTAGGAGTTTTAGTTAGATATATTTTTAGCTTATTAAACCTTCCATAAGTCGATTCATTTTCCATTTGTGATTAGAGATTTTTGGCCGAGATTTACCCTATAAACAGAGGAGTTGGCCGAGTTTGTTCGACACCTTTTCATCAATCAAATATTCAGAATTTTGGGATCATTCTTTGTGCTTTTGAGCTATTTTTTCGGTGCTTAATCCTGCAGGTTAATTAAGTATCAATAACCTTGTTAACTAATCCTGTGGGCTAGTTAGTGAGCAAGTCAAGATTGAGAGCATCCCGAGGGTTAGTTTCTTAAATTTTGTGCAGCCAATTGAGGGTTTACATATCCCTTCATTCAGTCAAAAATTTAACTCCGCAATCCAGAGTCTTGGATATAGATTCATATATGGTGGCTAGGGTTCATAATCTTAATCGAATTTTGGATTGTTTTTCCTATTTCATTTTTTATATGAGTAACCGTTCCAAACTTGGGACTAGTTCATAGGGTTTCATAAGATGAAAAGAAACACTTCTGATTGAGGAAGTCCCTCATATCTTAAAAAATGATGGATCGAGCATGTTCTGAGTCTGGAACTTATGTCATATAGGATGTATGTCCAAGGCATTAAAGGCTTTTTCAAAGGGGGATTGTTAATGCCAAGATGAGGTACGAGTCCCCCCCTCCTTTATACTCCAAATAAAAACCCAAACCCTTCTTCCTCCCAAAACCACATCAAATCTTCACCCAACTCAAAGTTCAATTTTCAACTACACCAAAACCTAGTTCTACTCCACTATGTTCAACCTCATTCGAAGATCAAGTCGGAAATGAAGTATTGTAGTCTAGGTTTTTGAGGTTCAAACCTCAGAGCTTGAGATAATCATCATACCTCCATGGGGTAACATTTGGTAAACATTTCTCCTTTCAAAGATAATTTATCGAACATTATAACTCTTCTAGTTAAATGTTGTGATGACTAAAGTTTTGTTTCTTCCTCTTTTTTCCCATCATGATCTATAAAACATTTACTTAATGTTAGTTTAATTAAATATATTCATTTATGTCTTGATTTAGTTTTCCATATTCGGAATTGTTGTTTTTTAGTGGTCCAATTCGTTTATATACTATCGGTGTTTCTAGGTATTCAAATGTTAAAAAAGAGGTCTCATAATGATCATGTATCTTCGTGAAATGGGAATACGCTGACAACAATTGATGAAGATAAGGACAGGGAGGGATCTGACAAGGTAGGAATCGCTAAGACCCATTGCAAAACTCTGGAAAGGAAAATGGCTAGAAAGGAATTACATTGTTGGTTTATAATAAAATGGGCCCTTGCTTATCAGAAGAATGTTCTAAATGGTCTAGTTGGGATGGGATGGTAGGCAGGATTAGGTAGACATCCGCTATGATAATTGGCACAAAGTTCTAAAACAATACAAGGAGATGTTATGGATGGAGTGCAAGGTAGCCCTACATTTTATTTGACAATCGTGGTTTTAAAAAATTATTTTATTCTAATCAAATGGACAATATTTGATGAATTTTTCATTTATATCCCATTAGAAACCCTTTGAAATTGATGCCCGGACATGGACGACTTGAAGAAGAGGGCCATTAATATGTCATCCAAAACTTGACGATAACTCAAGTGTACCCTTTCAAGAGATTACATCTTCTCCAATAAAAAAGGTAATCGATCATGGATAACATACACACACATAAAATGGTAGAGTTGGGAGATCCACAAGAGAAGAGTTTTAGTGAATGAAAAAGGCGTAGGTCTTATACAAAATTGATAGATGATTTTATTTTTAGTGTTTTAATTTTTATGTCTTGCAAAATTTCACATAGGGGATGAGGGATGATAAAAAGTGCATTTCTTTGCTCAACACATCTCCACATAGGAAAATTCACAGGGTTTATGCTTTGGCGACGATCGAGTTAGTAGAGGAGCAATTTGAACGAGATGTACTTTTGGCAATAGTTAGGGGAATATCTGAGGAAGCAGAAAGGGCATCAATTATTCCAATTTATGTGGATCAAATTGAACAGTACTATCTATTCCTCAAGAATCAACAAAATAAATAGGGTTGGTATGTCAAAGAAACGACAATTCAACATACCAACTACATTTTAATTGTTAAATTGTGAAGTTTTTTTCCAATGAAATTGTTTTTTGAGAATTACGTAGGCAAAACAAAAACAAGATGAAGTTGAGGGCTAATTCATTCCATCCGGTAAGAACGACATATTGGGTGAGGCTACAGGTAAATACAAACATTCTGAATGCGCAAGAGGAGTGGGTGCATTCTTGACACAACGAGAGGCTTTTGGAATTATGTGTTCTTATATTGGGGCTAACCCTTCAGAAATAAACAAATTGAAGAAGGAATCCCTCTTAAAGGACAAGCAATTAGAGCAATAAGAAATTTAGATTCGCAAGTTAGCCAAACACACGGGTCTTCAACTACACGATAATCCGGAAGATCTAACTAGCAACTGAGAGCACCCTTCAAGAGGGTCTCATCACTCTCCGAGTGACCATTGATGTGAACAAAATTATAGCACCGAGGGAAAAATTGTTCGAACCCCAAACAAGGCCATCTTATCCCCCAATAAAAAAGTTCGATCTTCTTGTAAATAATTATTTTGTTGTTACAAAGTTATTAAGTAGGAGGTATTTTTTAAATATAGGGTACCTAATTATGCGAGCTTTCATAGAGGTTGTTGAAAAAACCACACCGATGCATGTGGGCTATGGTATTTATTATGAATCAATGAGAAATCATTACTCCATACTAATCGGAAAATGGAACTGCAAGAGTTTCAGTCGAGAAACCATGTGTGCACAATGCAAGTTTGTCCATTCCCGCTGGAGATTACAAGACTGTGGGACCAGCCATGGAATGTTCACTCAATGGCTTCGTCGTCTTATATATGTTAATCTGGAGAAGAACAGTCATTTGAAAGAAATTTGGCGAACATCCACAAAAGAAATTTTACCGGCGGGAAAAAATACCAAAACTCCAAAGACAAGATCACAAATGGAAAATGGGTCACCACATTTTGTCCTCGTACTGTCCTACTAGATCTCGTCACATGAACATAAATCAACATACATTTTTTAGGGAATGAGTGTGTGTTTGGTAGAAAGCGAGACATCATCGCATTGTTGAGTGATTTTGGTGATTTTTTCAGTGTTACCATGTCAACCAAACGATCATGTCTCTCTTTCTACTCTCTAAGTGCTAGTTTGGTTTTTTTGTTCCTTATCTGTTAAATCTAACTTCATACGTATTGAGAGCTAATATTCATAATTTTTGTGTACGGTACATGTATTAATTTTCCAATCAAAAGGAAAAAGGATGGGTGGGGTATTTATGTTTGTTGATGACCCAAGGAATTGGGTGTTCGGAGCAAGAGTGGATTGAATACATACGAAAATACTTAGGCCGGAAGGATATAAAACTCTTCATCGAACCTTACATTTAGAGTTGGTATTTTCAAATTTTCAAATATTAAACATGGTAATACATCCTAAGATTAAAAAATTATTTGATTAATAAAACGATTTCGATGTAGGGCTCTTTGGTCTTTGATATTTACTGTTCTGGAAGAAAAGCGTGTGCATTGGATGGATCCATTGCATTTTGAACTATCGCAAGAATTTGTATATGTTTTGAAGAGTGCATTCGATGAACCTAATGTTCAAAACGACTTAAACGTAGTCCAAATAAAGGTTTGAATTCAGTTAATATAAAATCGACCTAATTTTTAAATGTTATTTATTGTTTGCTAATTTACATTAAAATAAATTAGTACAAGAAACAAGCAAAAACATGGGAGTGTGGTTACTACGTAATGTTATATGCAACTGAATCCGTCGAATATATACTATTGGATTGTCTAGAAAGAGATAAGATAAATATGTAGTTCACAAGTAGATCAATTATTTGCAATTATCGATAAACTACTAACCTACTAGAAATATTATTCTTATATTGTAATGTCCAAAAATATTTCCAAAGGAACACAAGTCGTATTCACAGGATGACATCAATGTGCCAAAATTTTTGGTGATCCGCAACTCTTGGAAGACCTAAGGTGGTTGTATAACACACATCTCAACACTAGTGACATTTATTTTGCGGAATAGAAATTGCTTGTTTTCTATTCCCATCTATAGATAGTTGCTTGATTAGTTTTGTCTATGAATTTTTATAGGAACTAAAATCATGTTGTATGGTGTTACGTTGGCTAATATAGTTAGAGGTTATGAGCAGAATAATATCTAGATGATTTCTATTCCTATGTATAGATAAGTTCTAGCTAGCTTAGCAGTATCTATACATTTTTAAAATATTACACAATAATTTCCACATTTATTGGAAAATGAATTTGTGATTTGAGCCTATTGTTGGCTTGTTATGGGACAAATAATGATTTTCACCATTGCTCCAGATTATTTTTCTGAAATCGGAATACGATCCTATGACAGGACCCCCATTAAACGAGACACGATAATTGGTTCCTCAATTGGAACCATTAAGTCTGATCGAACTTCTGAACATGGAAGTTTATAAATCAATAAAAGAAGCTCTTGCGTTCCAAAAACAGTTTAGTTCCAGAAATCACACACGGCTTAGGAACAGTACCAACAACTCCGAGCCTAATCCAGGTGCTGGAACTTAATTACAATCCTGAATTCGTAACTAGTTCGAATAGCCGAGGATTTTTGATATGTTCCGAATTTGGAACATGGTTAAAGACGGTTCCCTTGCCTTCCTAAAGATGTCAAATAACCGCCTTTAAATGGGCAGTTAAATATGGTTCTTAGAACCGCTTTTGATCTTGGAGGATCAAAGGCTAGGACCAGGGACGTCACCTCCAAATTGACTTCTGACTTCTCTGGTCCAAAATAATCACATTTAATCACCCAACCTACACTAGTGAATGGAAATAAGATGACAAAATTATGGAGTAATTTACTCAATAAATAAAATTATAAATGAGCCCATTTGGGTCGAAGTCTGATCCAACTCGAACCAAATTAAATTTATTCACATGATCAAAATGGGACATTGACCCAATCTAATCCATATGGGCACAGTTAAAATGGATTGGGTTGTGTCGGGTGATTTCAACACCCCTCTCAGGACTCCATGTCATACTTAGCCTTCGCCCACCGGCCTTTGGTAGTGTAAATCGACTTGACTATAAACTAAAATAATCAATTTTTTACACTTTTTATCATTAAAAGATGGCTCTCTGTTAGATTAATAATAAAAATATTATTTTAATATTTTTTAAAGATCGGGTTCTAATTATTTATATGTTGAGATTCATTTTAAAAGATTTTCCAAATTATGAGTACCTTAATACAATAAATAAAGATAAATCTCAAACCATTAATTATAAAATGATCTCATCTTATAGTTAGTCGGTTTAAAAGGAAACTTTGTGTATCATTAATATTTATGATAATTAAGTTGATTTCGTTAATTTTTTATTAATCTCAAATTCGATTGGATAAAAATATGAATTAAATTTTTTAAGCTAAAAATATCTTTTAATTAGTCTTACGGAAATATATCATTGATTATAACTATAATATTATTACGTTTATTATAAAATATATTTAATCTCTTTTTCACTTTTGTAAATTTTTACTTTTTGAACCCACCATTTCATACGAAAAATGTTGTATGTAAGTTCGAACAGAAGTCATAATTAACAAGTTGGAGTAATTAATTAATTTCATGTCTTTTTCAATAATTCACGTATAAATATTAATAAATTTTAGAAGGAATGATTAATATATGGTAGTATAAATGCTACTTTTGTTAACCAAAAATAAACTTCTGATTTTTTGAAAAAGAAATCCTCCAAATGTAACCGAATTGTAACCATTAAACACGTTTATATTGTTTCAAATTTCCAATAAACCTTTTTTAGAGCATGTGTAGCAATAGAAGAATTAATGTCATAGAATTGAAATATTTGTTGCTATAATGAATTCAATTCCATTAATATAGAAATTAAATTCACGGGGATGTATGAGCACGGAACTAGTATAAATTCAAAATCGATTTTAAGTTTTTCTCCCCACCAAGCATTTCTCTCTTCTTGAACCACTTTATTAGCAAATCCAATCCCTAAGATGAAGATAAACAACAAGATGATACTACTTTTCATATTCTCTACTCTTCTCTCATGCAACTTTACTCCCGCTCATTCTAGGAAGCTAATTGGTCTCGTCGAGGCTCCAGAGCCCCTTTCCGATGGTTCCGGATTTGGGTTGGGATATGGGAGTAGCGGTGGATTCAGCAGCGGTGGAGGTAGTGGAGGCGGAGGAGTTGGTGGTGCAAATGGAGGCAATGGTTTCGGTGCTGGGTTCGGCTATGGTGGTGGAATCGGGCTGCCGAATCCTATTGGTGGAAGCAGTGGATTCGGCGGAGGAATTGGTGGCGGTGGGGGTATCAGTATTGGAGGAGGCAGTGGTTTCAGCGGAGGAATTGGTGGCGGTGGGGATATCGGTATTGGAGGAGGCAACTAACATGTTCATTTCATCTATAATTTAATTAAATGTTTGATTGGTGTAAAAACATCGAATAATTTTGTATTGGTTGGTCATAAATAACCAACAATTACACTATTTGATATCTAATTTTAACTTTGCCACATTGTCAAAATATGCACCCAAAATGAAGTATTATTAAGGGGATGCTTGGTTTTTGGGAATATGGGAAATGGAATAAATTGTAATGAATATTTGTTGATTTTTGGTTGGTATTTTTAATCATTCACTTTCCTTCTTTTATGATTTTTAATTCTCTAAATTGGGTGTATGAGAAGGGTTCCCAACTTTCGTATTTCATGCCTCGTTGAGTGAACGTCTTCTTCCACCCGTAAGCGTTCCAACTTCTTAAATAGTGAAAGTTGTTGGAAAAATTTGTGATATTTTACTAGTATTTTACAAATATTAATTGGAAAGAATATTATTCATATATATGTATGAGTCCGTCTCTTGAAATACAGTCTTTCCATAAGTCGTGGAAAGACCAAGGTTTAAAGTGTAAATTAGAAGAAATGAAGATAAAATTTTCGGGTTGTATGAATCGGGTTATAAA
>JAULKM010113600.1:0-22427 GCA_032355605.1 Rubia tinctorum | reverse complement strand
ACCGGACCCAATTCATTTCGGATCCTACTCAAAACTGAGCCCAAAAGTTGACGAAAATCAACTATTTTCCAACAAAACTAAAATGCTCAACTAAGCTGGTATAGTCACACAAGCTAAACATGTATTCTCTTCTTTAGCAATTTATCCCCTGGGCAGTTTTCATATCCCGGATTCCATTACTCAGAAACTGGATAAATTGACGCCGGCTTTCATTTGGGGAGGTGAGGTTGAAGGTAGAGCAATTCACTGGAAATCCTGGGGTAGAGTTACAAAATTTAAAGAGCAAAGTGATGGCATAGGTCGATGGCTGGAATGAACCAAGCGCTTTTGGCAAGGCATGCTTGAAATTTAATGTCAAACAAGGAATGTTTATTCACTCAGACTTATAGAGCTAAATATCAAAGGAATAAGGATTTCAGAGAGGTGAAGATTAAAGGAGAAGACTCATGGGGGTGAAAATCAATAGTTTGGGCAAAGGACATCATTACAGATAATCTGTCATGGAGGGTTGTCAGTGGTGAATCCATTCGGATCAATGAAGATTGGATATCTGGGAAACAAAATCCACTGTCACAGGATGCAACAATAGTTAGAGGTATAGACCTAAAAGTTGTGAGGGCTGTCTTCCCTTGTGAGGGCTGTCTTCCCTAATCAGATCATCCCTCATATTATTTCAATACATATTGAAAAAGAAATAATGTAAAGAAAGGATATCACATCGCTATGTAGACTGTGCAGAGCCCCAGTATGCTAGTTTTATCTCCACAACATAAGAAAATGTGGGAAAAAGTCCGGAACTTGAAGCTCCTGCAAAGACTAATTTTCATCTGGCGAGCACTGAATAACGCTCTACCAATTGATCGCAATAGGAAGATAAGAAAACTGACCGACCAAGATATCTGTTCCAGATGTGGTCAGGAATCCGAAGATGCCGATCACTTATTTATGAGATGTGAAAACTCTAAGAGAATATGGAGAGTTTCCAGCTTGGAGTTTGATTCTAAAGCAGCTCAACGAAGTGATCTGATCTCCTGGTCTTTAGACTGGACTTCACGAGCACACAGTGACGATGATATCTCTCGCTATCTGTGTCATGTGAGAGATATGGAAGAGTAGGTTCAGGAAAGTAATACGGCATGAAAAAGAGAACCATGTATATAGTAGGGAGACAGCAAGGAACTACCACAACTTATTGGCTTCACTAACTCGGCAAGATGAAAATTTTAGTTTAGACTTGCAGAGATATGATAGCCAGAATCTTCCGATGAACGTTCAAGATACTCACACTTTAGCCGATCCAAATGGAACGATACATATTATGTTCAATGGCTCGTTTCACCGGCAAAATATTATTGGAGCAGGGGTGTGGGAAATAAAAAATATGGAGGATGAAGGGAGAAGTATGTCAGGTTCAGACTTTTTTGTGGCCACCTCCCCTCTTCAAGCAGTGGCAGTACGTGTTTAAGAGCTATGAAGGCAGCTAGTAGAGCACACCATTCACACGATATATTATATACTGATTCAACCATCTTTCAGAGGTTGCTGAATGATCCAAGCAAAGCACCTTGGGAAATCCAAAGCTTAACTCTATAAATAGTTCGCATGTCAAGAAATAATTTTGGTTCTGTTTTAGTTGCTAAAGCTAGAGAAACTTTGTATGCAGTGCACTTCAAAACACTGCAATTAGGAAGGGTAATATGTAGTAGCCTTTCTTAGTTTATGAATATAATGAATTTTCAATAAAAAACTTTCTAATCACAACTTTATACACCCAGCTTCCCCTTTACTTGAATTGGAGCAGTTGTTCTCTTAATTTGTTGCAAACCAACGGTTTGCAACCATTTAGGCATTGCCATCTTGTTCCCCGTTCTTATGAAGAACTTCTTTTGATTTTAATTGGCATGAACTTCCAGTTTTGCCCTTTCATCTCATGACAGATAGCCTGGTGGGGCCCACATGATATGAGTCATCATTGTGCCTCCTTACTAGATATGGGAATGGATTAGGTCATGGACAATCACTATTAGGGTTTAGATAGTATATGTACAAATGTATGTCATCTATTTTATTCATTCACTACTTTTACCATTCATTGGCTTAGCTTAGAGGGCAAGATTGACTTTGGCATCAGAGAGTTTCCACGTGGAACACTCCGGGGCTTGTACTTCCTTGCAAGTTGCAGATATGGATCGAGGGATCGAGAGAAAGCTTGGATTGGTTCACCGATGCATTAACTGGCACGACCAGTGGGACCGATTAAGTCAGATCTAGATCTATTGGTGTATGTCCACTTCCATAGTTTCTACTCAAAGGAGTGAGGGGTTGAGTATCAAGGGAATAGTTGCAGGTGACGAAGTTCAGTCCCCTTGTAGGCGAAAGAGGATGGCTGCTGTTCTAGAAGCACAGAGTGCAGAGATTAATCTAGCTGAAACATCGACGGATCCCAACTTGGCAATTCCTGTTGTAGGATCATAAGCCGGGGGTACGAAATTGTAGAGAGAGATGGAAATCACTATAGAACTAGGGGTGGGAAATGGAACCGCGATGCCATTGTTTAGATCGTGAGGTGTGGATGGCCATTTCACCGAGTGTTCTGGTGATTCGTATATTCAGGTATATGAACAAAGGATTTGAGAGGATCGAAGCATGGGAGAATGAGCCATTGTAAGATCACAGCAGTATTTTGACCAGATGATGTAGATGTTGATGGCAGCAGGGTACCATATCATTCCCCCATCAGTGGTTCCCAGATCATCGATGACATTGGTACCCTCGATGACTTTGGATGCGCAAGCAAGGGATTTACCTCTTACAAGCCAAATGTTATGTGAGGGAAACTGCACAGCCAAGGCCGCAACCCTCGTTCCTTGAACATATGCAAGTGAGTTACCCAATGTATGCTTCAATGCCCGCGTTCCCTTTTCCGGATATCGAACAAGGTTAAGAAGTGGTGCCATCTTTGGGAGTACAAGGTGATTCCTCAATATCTGGTCATGGGGTTTATGGTTACTATGGGCAGGGATCTATGCCCCTCATATATTCGGGTAGTACGAGAGTTGGTTCTTACCCGAGGTACATGGTCTCGCAACCCATGTATGCTTTCCCCTACGAGGGCCTTCATCGAAGGCTGAACCAGAGAAGAGATTTTCCATATGGGGAGATCGGAGATGCCCTAGGAAGAGAGCTATACAGGTTGATGGGGCCGACATGACAGACCGTAGGGTCTCCCTTTGGCCAAGTGATAACAACAGTGCACAACCAGTCAATACAGAGCCACCGGGGGGGGGGGCTTTCAACTTATGCTAGAGATACAGATCCACGTGAATTTATCCATACTTTTCCTAGTTTGATGAACTCTCGGGACGTCGATGAAAGGTTGATATGTAAGCTTGTAGGAAGCTATCATCGAGGGAAGGCTCATGAGTTCTATCAGATAAAGCAGAGACAATTGGAGTCTATTGCGACCTTTTATCACAGATATGTCGATGAGATATTGGGGTAGTCGAAGGAACGGAGAATGAGTTGATCCAAGGGTATTTAATAGGATTGAAGGACTTTAAGCTGTATAAGAAGTTAATGGCGAAGATACCTAAGATGCTCCAGTAGCTTCAGGAAGTAGTGGAGTAGAATTTGAAGGTCGGGGAGGCAACTCAAAAGAAGAGAGAAGGGATGATGACCGAACATATGAAGTCCAATGATCCTCGAGGGAAGAGGCATATGGAGAGATCAAAATTTTAAAAGTACACGCCATGCGCATGCTCCCTCGTAGAGACTTGGAGTATTCATCGAGGGGTTATCCAAGCACCCCCCAATGAAGGAGATGAACAGAGCCATTGATGCAAGAAGAGCCACGAACAAATTTTGTGATCACTACAGAGATTATGGCCATCGTAAGAAAGAATGTGAAAACCTTAAAATGGAGATCGAGCGGTGCGGAAATGAGGGTCTTCTCTAGGAGTTCTTCTATAAACCATTTTGATACTATCATTCGAAGCAGAGAAACAAACGCGGAAACTGGTGACCTCCCAAGAGAATTTTTAATGCTGCAAATAGGGCTGATCGTGGTCCTCAAGGTCAGAGACAAGAGCGGCGAGAGGAGCCATAATGAAATCAGCTCACAGAGAACCAGAATAAGAATGAAGGAAATCCCGCTATTCACAGGGTGCTCAACGTCATCAATGTGATCGTTGGGGAAAGATCTTCGATTAGAGTAATGAAGGCTGACTCAAGGCATGTTCCGATGGGAGAGCTGGTCCACAAGAGATTCCGTCTTGACAAAATAATTATGTTCTTAGAAGCGGATGCAGTTCCTAATCAAACCCCCTACGCATACCCCATGGTGATTTCTGCGTGATTTGAACTTCGCTGATTAAAAGGGTGTTCATTGATGATGGAAGTGGATTTGAGTTTATGTTTGCAAGCTTCTTTGATCAGCTGGATATTGTTCTAGGCAATCTGAGGAAGTCAGTCTCACCTTTGTCAGGATTCACTGTAAAAAATGGTATACCCTTTGGGAGAAATCAATTTACTAGTCAGGGTTGCGGATAAAGATAGGGGGGTGACGTTATACTATAGCTTTGCAGTTATTGATGCTTATTCCCCCCTACAATCTGATCTTGGGAAGACCCTGGATGTGCCACTCCTAAGCTGTGTGGTTACCTTACCACTTGATGATGAAGTTTCCAACGAATAGTGGAGTGGTGTCCATTCAAGGGAACCAAGTGGTGGCAAGGAATTGTAACTTGGCAGCAGTGAAGGGGCGAGGAAAGTGAAGGATGTAACATCGATACATAGAGAAGTTGGACCGGCTGACACTGAGTAACTTCCAATTCAAAACTTTGGGACGCTTACCGTGGGCAGGATGATACCGGAGATGACAAGGAAGGAGTTGAAGGCTTTTCTCAACAAATACTGATGCTTTTCTAAGATACATCAGACTTGACAGGATTGCTGGCGCAGTTAACCGTTCACAAGTTTAACATTGACTCTTCGATAAAGCCTATTAAGTAGAAAAGGATAATGTTTGCCCCTGAGAGAGTTGAAGCAATAAAGGTGGGGGTGGAGAAACTTATTTAAGACGAGGTTATCAAAGAAGTGTTCTATCGAGAGTGGCTCGCTAATTTGATCATGGTTCTGAAGCAGGATGGTGCATGACATATATGCATTGACTTTACAGACTTAAACAAGTGCTGTCCAAAAGATAGCCACACCCTGCCATTAATCAATAAGCTGGTGGAGGCGATAGCTGGGTACCAGGTTTTGGATATTTTTTATGATCACAAGGGTTATCACCAGATACTAATGGCAGAAGAGAATAAGGAGAAAGCCTCATTCATAATGGACGTAGGTACTTTCTGTTACAAGAAGATGTCATCCGGGTTAAAGAATGCTGGTGCCACTTACCACTGATTGGTTGATAAGCTCTTTAGGAATCAGAATAGTTAGAGTATATGTCAATGGTATTGTGGTGAAAAGCATGACTTACGAATAATTCCTGCGAGATTTGGAAGAGATGTTTGATGGGCTGCGAAAGGCAAACTTCAAGTTGAATCCAGTAAAGTGTGTGATCAGAGTAGAGGCCAAAAGGTTTCTGGGGTGCATGGTATTGGAAGGGGGATCAACATAAATCCATAGAAAGTAGAAGCTTTGATGAAGAGGTAAAGTCAACAGACTCTGAAGGAGGTACAAAGGCTGATGGGATGTTTGGCAGCTTTGAGCAATTTCTTATCAAAGGGTGTGGAGAAACACTTGCCTTTCTTCAATGTGCTGTAAAAAGAAAAGAGGTTTGAGTGGATGGAGGAGTGTGAGAAGGCGTTTGCAACACTAAAGGACCACCTTATGGGTATACCTATGTTGATGAAGTCGGATAAGGGGGAAATATTGCAACTTTGTATCTCGGCCTCTGCTTTAGTCATTGTTGCTTTCCCAGTGAAAGATAAAGAGAGGCAGCATCATTTCATATACTTTGTGAACAGAGCATTGCAGGGCCCGGAGACGCAGTACACCGTCCTTGAAAGGCTAATTCTGGCACTGGTCTATGCTGCTCAAAGTTTACGACCCTACTTCCAAGGCCACATGACAGTGCTACTCACCAACCACCCCATCACATGGATACTTATGAAGCCTGAAACTTAGGGGAGAATGATGAAATTGGCAGTAGAGTTGGGAGAACATAATATACAATTTCAGCCCAGAACGGTGATCAAGGGTCAGGTCTTCGCTGACTTCATAGTAGAGACAAAAGAGGCTATCAAAGGAGGTAATGAAGCTACAAAGAAGGAGATATGGAAGTTGTTCATGGATGGATCTTCGCACTTGGGGGGTGGGAGTGGAGAAGGGGTGCTGCTTACTAGCCCAATGGTACAAATTATCGTTATGCCCTGCACTTAAAGTTTAAAGCCATGAACAATGGAGCTGAGTATGAGGCTTTGATTATCGAACTTCGACTGGATAAGGGGATGAAGGTGGATGATGTGGAATTTGTAGTGATTCCCAAATTGTGGTTCACCAGGCTAAGGGAGAGTACGAAGCTAGAGAACATGTCCTGCAACGCTATCTAAAAGTAATAAATCCCTTGCTAAAATGTTTTTAATCGTACACCTTAACTTAGGTGCCGACGGAGAAAAACCATAAAGTGGATGCCTTGAGCAAACTAGCTTCTTCAAATCTGGGAAGGTTATCACAAAAACAGGTGTTTTTTTAAACTTGTATAAATGAAGCTTCAAAGAACTCATCGTGATGGCGATCGAAGAAGGAGAATCATAGATGACCCAATTGTTAGCTACCACTTAGATGAGACTCTTCCTAAAGGAGCTATCGAAGCAAGGAAAATTTTCCTCAAAGCACCAAGGTATGTGATACATGACGGCACTTTGTATTGAAGGGGTTACCTACAACCTTTGCTCCGATGTGTTACAACGTGTGATGCACATTACTTGATCAGAGAAGTACATGAAGGAATTTTTGGTAGACACTAGGGAGCCCGTTCTATTTCCAAAAGGCTGATCCATGTTGGGTATTACTTTCCAACAATATTCAATGATGTTAATCGATATATCCAGGCTTGTCATCAGTGTCAGGGGCATGCAGCTATAACCCATGTTCCTAAGGAGGAGATGATTAACAAACACGGCTCATGGCCTTTCGATAAGTGGGATATCGACTTGGTGGAGAAGCTTTGGGGAGGTTCAAGTATTTGATAGTAGCTTTTGATTACTTTACCAAGTGGGTCGAGGCTGAACCATTAGCAAATATAAATGGAAAATTTGTTAACTCATTTTTCTAGAGGAATATCATTTGTCATTTTGGTATCCGAAGACACTCATAACTAATAATGGGAGGTAGTTTTCTAATGATCCCTTCAAGAGTTGGTGCGAGGAATTCAAGATCTAGCTGAAAATGACAGCAGTGTACTATCCACCAGAGAAGGGGCAGGTTGAAGTTACCAATCGTACTCTTGTCAATGGAATTCAATCAAGGCTCGAAGGAGCGGGCGGGAAAGATCAATGAGCTACCAAGTGTATTATGGGCCAACAGAACGGTGGAATCTTTTACCAAAAGAGAAATGCCGTATGGTTTGGTCTATGGTTCTGAAGCTGTAATTTCGGCATAAATTGGCATGCCTAACCCAAGGATGATGATAGCTAGCGAAGACACTAAGGAAGGTAATCATCGCATGGATCTCGAGTTGGTAGAAGAGAAGCGGAGTAGGGCATCAATCCATAAAGCCAAGGTGAAAGAAAAAGTTAAGCGTTACCACGACTAGAGGGTGAGGATGGTGCGGTTTACAGTGGAGGATCTCATCATGAGGAAAAATGATAAGAGTTGTCAGGAGCCTGAAGGAAAGCTAGATCCAAACTGGGAAGGAATGCATAGAGTCCTTGAAGCAAACCCAAGATGAAGTTAGACGCTGGGTACGATGGATGAAGAAGGATACCCAGGAGATGGAACATTGTCAACCTCTGGAAGTACCACCAACTCTGAGGGTCTGATGATTTGTATTCAATGGGAGAGAGTACTTGAGGTAAATTAAATATCACTCGTTTAGCCAGATTATCTTGTTGATATGTATGCAACAGGCCGCAT
This sequence comes from Rubia tinctorum, assembly GCA_032355605.1. Lineage (NCBI taxonomy): Eukaryota > Viridiplantae > Streptophyta > Magnoliopsida > Gentianales > Rubiaceae > Rubia > Rubia tinctorum. The sequence goes on along the minus strand of JAULKM010113600.1, from coordinate 14,342 downwards.
CTAGTTATTCCCAACCTTGTATGCCGAGTGCGGCAGCTGGTCGATTTAATGAAAACTTGCAGGTTTCTATGTCATGTGCTAAATTATAACTCTCATCAAAGAGACAAAGAACTCACTCATCAGTGAAACTCACTTGCGTCCAAAGGATAAAGTTCGATATTTACTCTTGTCAAAAAGATTAAGATCTCACTCATTATCGAAACTTGAGTCCAAAGGACAAAGTTTGACATTTACTCTCATTAAAGAGACAAAGAGCTTGCTCATCAGCAAAAATCACTTGCGTTCAAAGAACGAAGTTCGATATTTACTCTCGTCAAAGACACGAAGAGCTCGCTCATCAGCAAAACTCACTTACGTATAATAGAATAAGTTTGACATTTATTGACTTCAAAACTATGGAGAGCTTGCTCATAAGCGATAGTTCACTTAGATTGATAATTCACTCATGCATTGAAAAGACACGCTCAAGCAAAGTTCGCTAGCATTAGAAAGAAACAATATTCAGACTAGTAAAACAAACATTGTTACATCGAAATAGATTAATTCCATTATTTTATTCACATACATTGAGGGTTACAAAATAAATAAATTGCAATATAAACTACACCTAGTTTGATCACTGAATCTTCTCGGGCTTAATCCCAGTAGCCCTCTCAAAAAATCGATCAGCTTTGCTCTCAATGGGATCTCGATGAGAATGCCTTCGACGAGGGACCAAATCCCATGAATGTGAAGAAGTCACCTCATCATCATAACCCTGTATCGAAGGTGTACCCACGTCGACATAGATAATCGTGGGAACACTTTCATTGACAGACACATTAGCCTACGAAATTTTCTTGTTGGAAGGATTCTTGGCTTGTGAAATTTTCTTTCGATGCCTCTTTTTGGAAGTTTTCTTTGAAGTTTTCTTCTACATGAAGGCCACTTGTTGGGAGCTGGCATTAGCTATCGGCAGATTGCAATTCAACCATTCTATAACAATGTCGTAGATTGAATATTGAGAAGGCTCCCTATCTATTCCCTGCTCCATCATGGCGTTGGCTATATCACACAAGAATTTGGGAAGATTATCGATGAAGCCCATGTCAAGGACCCCATGAGATAACTCATATGCTCGAAGACTATCGGAGAAAGCCCCAATGGTGGAGGCTTGTTCTGTCACCTCTTCCTGAAGTTAAGTGTTCAGGGTTGTGAACTTCCCACACACTTAAGCGTTGTCATCAATAATTGTCCGCAGCTGGGATATCTCCTCCTCGAGGTGCTTATCCCGTTCCACCATTTCACAGACTTGGGATTCAAAAATTTTGGCCTCATTCCAATGAAACTCAATGTCCCAATTCAACGATAAGGTTAAAAAACAATTGCGCATCCATGAGGTAATCATATAAGGTAGAACACTCGCTCATCATCTCACGCAAAACTTCCTGATGCCTCATCTCGGAAGCATTGCACGCCTTATCAACTACAGCTAGAGCAACGCTGTTCGGCTAGAGTTTGAACCCTTCTTCAGTTCCCCAAGAAGTTTTTGAATCGATGGATGACTGCCATCATGCCAAGAAGACAATTCACTATTCGTGAGGGACAATTCTCGAGTTAGCTGGGTTAGCTCATCGCAAGCTTTCGAAAACTCGATCTTGACCTTAGCCAATTCTTGATTGGATCTCTCCCGCTAATCCCTCAATAAGAGACACTATGAAAAATTAAAAAAATTAAAATTTAGGCACAAAGACCCATTCATTCATCATCGGGAAAGAAAATTCATTCACAATTGTTTAAAGAGTACAATTATAATTTGGAGGGGGGAGAGGCTCATACATATTTATGGCCTATGCTATGAAAAGTATCCTCTTCATTGAAACCACATGTTGAGCATCCTCAGCATTTTCAACATGACCACCTTTGTCTTTCATAGATCCGGCACGTTGTGTGCTCCGAGCCTTAGGGTTCGGCTTCGAAGTAAAAGTCTCGAGGTCGATTTTCCAAAGTTCACCAGCAGTGAATAATTTCTTTAACATCTTGATATAGTTGAGTAGCTGGAACTTCAGGCCGCCTTCACTAGTAGCATCACCCCACTTCGATTGAATTCGCTCCTTAGCTCAACTGTCGGCATATTGCAGGAGATCATTTGCCTGTTCGTAGGAAAGTCAAGGAGACACCATGGAAATCACTTTGTTGCGACCCATTTCTTTGAAGTCTTGAGGAGATAAATAAAGTTGTCATACAGCTCTTTGGATTTCACCAATTTATCAGCAAAACACTCCAGCAGAGCATGCTGGACCTCAAGTTGACACTTTTTGGAGAGTCATTTTTCTCTATCCTTCGAATTCTTCAAGTTCTCCTTCACATTTTGAGCTCTGACTTCAGCTTTGAATGCTCTTCTTAATGATCAGCCTCCACTATTGCCTCAATCGGTCCTTGCAAAATGGAGAGAATGTTTCTGGAGAAAATACCAGCAGATTGCAAGTAAAACCACCGAAACCTGGAAAACATTGAAAGAGGTTGAGAATTTGCAGAACAAAATGCAACAATAATGAAGAGCAATAACTTACCGAAGGATTTCTGCCTAGTTCTCCTAGAAAATCAAGGGACAGAGACGGATCAGTATCGGTGTTCGAGCCCAGCGTTGTCCTTTTACAAGCGTTGATGGACTCAACTCTTTGCCTCTTTGGATAAGGTTCTCTAACAGGAGACTTTGATCGAAGGTTTATATTGACAGCAGGGGAGGGATGGTTCACACTCACCATCGATGAGAGGACCAGATCTTGCTTAAGGTCAGTGACAAAGTTCTCCGCGTTGTTCACTGCACAAGGAAAAAATGAAGAGAAGTTATAGACCTTGATAAGAAAAACAAAAATGGGAAACAATTCCTTAGAACCCTCGGAGCCATTAGAATGAGATGTCTCTTCGATGCATACTCCTTGGGAATAACTTCTCTTCCTTTTATTCTTCCCAAACATGGGAGCGGAGGGTGGTAATCTCATAACTATCTAATCAGGGGCTCGATGAGCGGCCGAAACATATATGTCATTGTATACCCACTAAGGCAATACAAAAGGCTTCGTTCCCTTATTATCAGGACGAAAAGACTTGACATCTAGGGTCTCAGGACCTTTGAGGCACACCACATCTTTGCGCATATCTTTCGGAATAACGTACCCATGTTTTCTCATCTTAATTATCATATTAGAATTCCATCGAGGGGTCCGATACGCATCCGAACATTCGAAGGTCAATGCTCTATCTTGCCACCCCGTATTATTCAAAAGGAGGAGAACAAATTTCTGCCCCCCAATCCTATTGGCTAGAGTGTAGGCCCCCTTCACATTCCAATTATTTGAAAGGGAATATAAGGATCTAAAAAGTTCATATCGAGGGACTACATCGTCTTCCTTACACCGAACTAAAAAGCTAATATAATTACAATGACATTGGGGTGTAGTTGAGATAAACTAACGTAGAATTCTGCCATCAAGTCAAATACAAGGTTAGGAAAAGAGGAAGCTCAAACCTGATCGCAAGTTCTTACTATAGGTGATTGTCTTTCCTATAGGTAAAGTGGTAAGGGATTCATCCTCTTTGAGGGCCTTAAACTTAGCATATAAGGGAATCCGCTGGTAATGGGGAACCTCCTCGATAATCTTCCCTGCTTCTTTAGGAAGCACATACGGTTCTTTCGAAACATTCTTTTCCCAAGGGTCCCCCAGCCCTATGTTTATGAACCACGAACTTCCTTTTTGAAGGAGCATATGAAATAAACCCTCTTCGACTGCTCATCTTGTAGGGGCTCTACCAGCTCAGAATCATTGTCCAAATGCTCCATTAAACCCTCACCTAGTCTATCGCCTAACGTGGAGGATGTTTCCCCGATAGAGTTTATACACCTATGAAACTCATAAAACTCATCAAGATGTGGAATAGTATCGGCCAATTTTATACCCTTCAATTTGGGGAAATTTTGCGGGCGTGACACTTCGTTATCCGAAACGGTGTTTTTTGATGAATTCTCTCTCTCACTAGCATTTCTCTCAGGATTATCATGGGTGGAGATTGAGGATAAACGAGGGTATTCTCATTATTTAGTTGGGGGCTAGAGGAAAAGGAAGCTATGGAAATTTACTTGTTAAAGGTTAAAGATGTAAGTTGAGAGAAGTGAGGCTCTGAGTTGAAAAAGCTTTGAGTATAACCTGCAAAAAAAGAGAAGATAAATGAAGGAGAAAGAAACAATTCTCGGAAAGATAATGGAGGAAGAGAGAGAAAGAAGTATGATTACCAAGGAAGAGAGGGGTCTGAAAATGCATAAATGAGTAGGGAGTCTTAATTATGATACACTCACGCACTCCGTATTCCCGCTATTTTCTCTTCCGTGAGTGTCCCCGAAAATTCCAAAATTAGAAGAGTTTTTTTAGAAAACCTAAGAGCTCGTTTGATACAAATAAATCTCAAAGGCCGGTTACTAACAAAGTTACAGCCAATTTCAATAACAATCATCATCGTATTCCTTCAGGGGTCAAACTCAAGCTATCAAAAGTATTAAACTTCGATAACTTGAGAGTCGTCTGATCCCTCAAAGATATGGATCTTTAAAGTTAGATGACCACTTAGCCTTTTAGGGGAATTTTGATGATATATTAGACTGACTTGTGGGCTATCAAGCCAATCCTTGAGAGAAAACCCAAGATTTATGATAGCCTAGTGGGGGCCCATATGATGATGAGTCATCATTGGGGCTCCTTACTAGATATCACAATGGATTAGGTCATGGACAATCGCTATTAGGGTTTAAATAGTATAAATACAAAGGTATGCCACCTATTTTATTCATTCACTACATTTACAATTCATTGGCTTAGCTTGGAGGGCAAGACTGACTCTGCCATCAGAGAGTGTTCCCCCCTGGAACACTCTGTGGCTTGTTCATCCTTACATGTTGCAGATCTGAATCGAGGGATCGAGAGTGAGTTTGAATCGGTTTACAAGTGTGTCACTGTTTGTTCAATTTGTTTGATTTTGAATTTTGCTGGAGAATAATCACACGCGTCGCATATCAGTCGTCGATCCTTCACCGCGTTGGCACGGTAGTACACCACCATCGTGGACTCGCCGCAAAAGTCTCATAACCTCCGCGATGAACTTATTCTTGTCAAACTCGTTCTTAGCCGAGAAAGAAACTGCTGCATCACTGGAGCAGTGGACTACGAATGACTTTCGGTAATAAAGGGAGATTCTCAGCTCCGACAAGGCAAAGTCGGCGATTGATGGTAGATCTAGCATGACGGGAAAATCTTCCGGCGAGAACCGACGGTTTTCGGTGACAAAGAGCAGTTTCTGGCGAGACAAAAAAGAAAGAAAGATTTCCGGCATAATGATCCCTACCTAAATTTTAGCCTGCCTAAAACAATACTTTGAGTGTGTTTGAGAGAGTTGTGTTTATAAGTAAAACTGAATTATTTTGAAAGTAAGGGGAGACCAGTTTATGTTTTTCCTCAAAAACAAAGCATTTGAATTAAACACTTTTTTATCAGTTTACCAAACTCTAAACAGGTGTTTAGTTTATAAAATCAAAGTACTTATAATTCTTGCTAAACACACTCTTTGTGTATTATCGTATGTAATATTGTTGTATTTGTTGTAACAATTAATTTTCAAATATCACTTATAATTTCCATTATTATATGTAGTTAAACATATTAACGATCAAACATGTTTATTGAATAACGTGATAGTGATTAATATGCAATTTGAGCTAGGAGAGAGGGAGTATCAAAGTTGCTGAGCGGACATATAAGTTCGAATGAATGTTGAGAACATTCAATGTTTTAATAATTTATTTTAAATGACATTATTAAGGGTGGAAGTCAGGTCGATTTAATTGGATTAACCTCTAAAAAAAATCAGAAGCCGAAACTTAACCATATTACTCTCTCTGTTTCATTTCAAATTGCAATTTAACAATTAATTTAGTTAAAACTTCTTAACTTTGACCATAAAATTGAATTGGTGTATAAGTATAAATACTATTGTGTAATGTCTTGTTAGATTCGTTATAACATAATTTTGTTTTCTAAATATCACATTTTCACAAGTTTTGTTTATCATTAATGTAAAGATATCAATGATCAAATATTTTTCAAACCAACTGGCGAAAGTCAAAATGTACAAATTGAAATGAGAATACCGAGAAAACCAAATAAACCAAACTAAATTCATAATTTAGTTTTTGGTTGAACCGAATAAGTCGAACAAAATAAATTACCTGTAATGAGAAAAAAAACCCCACCATTTTTAAATTTCTTAACACAATTACTACCCAACTTTAAGATTTTAACTACAAAATACATTACATACACACTTTCACACCAATTCAGTTAATTCACTTTAACACACGAAATGATCATGAAAGTTTACTTCATTAAAATAAAGAATGGAACAAGTCCAAAACAAATTCAAAAATAAAACTATTCACAACTAATAATTTAGTATATTTAAATTACCGAATATAATTGTTTATTATTAAGTTGTACATATATTATATATATTTTTAAAAATATATTGTATAATTTAAGGAATGCACACATTTTATTTATTTATATTATCAATAATCATTCAATATTTGGTTCGGTTTTCATTTTGATTTTTAATATTCAAAACCAATTCATAAATCATACTCCCTAGATATTGACATCAATCTAATGGGCACTTTTTTTTTTTGAAATGTAAAATTTATGGAGGAGATTGTAGTGAGAGAGTAAAAAACAAATTGAGTGAATGAAAACAATCTTAATTTTACCAGAAAAAGTGCCATTATTAAAATATCAAACAAAAAAGGAAAGTGTGTCAATATTTAGATACAGGAGTGGATGTTAAAAATTCGGTTGAATCAATTTGGATATTTGAAAATCGTACATTAATTTGGTTTTCGGTTTTTGATTTTGTTTTCCTACCCTAGGTATTATAGCATTTCCAACCCTGGGTCAATTTGGAAAAAAAGTTGGTAAAAACATCAAATTAATGTACTTTCAAGCTATAAAACATCTCCACTGGGGGAGTCACCATCATTTCTAACGCCTGCAAAACAATGAATGTTAGTATTTTTTAAAACCATTTTACTATTTTCATCCAGATATAAATTTGAAAGGAAAATAATAGTTTGATTTTTTTCTTGAAAAACGGTATTTCCATAAGTTATGAAAAGAAAAAGGTTTAAACTGCAAATTAAAATAAATCAAGATAAATTTTTTGAGTTTCATTAATTGGGTCATAAACTTATAACTACTAGGTGTTGTATAATAAGTTTTTAATAATGCAACTAAAATCTTCTACCTTTCTATAATTCTAATTCAACCTCATCTTTCCAAATGCCTATGAAAATACGGTTTTTTCCAAAATTTTGTCATTTAGTTTTATCATTCATTTGTTAAAAATATTTTAAAAAACTAAGATTCTAATGTGTAACATTAAATTTAAATAATATTTATAAAAGTCCAAACTTATATGAATATAATGAAAATAATAGTTGTATTTGTAATTTAATATATTTTTTATTTATGTAATTGCAAGCTGAAAAAGAGAAATTTGAATTTTCGAATACTCGAATTTAAAATTTTTATTTAAATAAATAAATTAAAATTTAAGTGTCGAGAAAGATAGTTTTTCCACATGCTTATGCAACGTGTTGCAGTTATAAGTTTATGATCAAATTAATGCAACTCAAAAATTTTATTTTGATTTATTCTAATTTTCACTTTAAACCTTGGTTTTCCATAATTTATGGAAAAATCATCTTTCACGAAACGGATTCTTAACTTAACCATGTGTCAAAATTTTTATTTAATAATTTAATATTCATTGTACATGATTAAATATTATTATTAATATAAATATGTTATTATTTCTTATATGAGAATCAATAAATTATTAAATATTAATTTACAATATAAATATAGATTCCGTTTCTTGAAAAAATGGTCTTTAAATAAACCACGGAAAGACCAAAGTTTAAACTGCAAATTAGTAGAAATGAAGATAAAATTTGCGGGTTGCATTAAATCGGGTCATAAGTTTATAACTACTGCACGTTGCATAATAAATTTTTAATATTGCAATGAAAACCTTTGAGTCTGTTTATTGAAAGATGGTATTTCCATAAATTATGGAAAGACCAAGGTTTAAACTGTAAATTTGAAGAAATAAAAATAAAAATTTTGGGTTGTATTAATCGGGTAATAAACATATCACTCTTAAATGTTGCATAATAAAATTTTAATATTGCAACTAAAACATTTTACCTTTCTATAATTCCAATTCAACCTCATCTTTCCATATGCCTATGGGAAGACGGGTTTTCCCAAGACTTTACCCAATTTTAATTATAAAAAAATTTCAGTGTTTTAAAATTTTAAAATTTACTAAATGAATTTATTAGAAACTATTTACCCCAACTAACCAGTTACTGAAATGTGCAGATATATCCAAATTGCACTATTTTAACGTGAACGAAAGAAATCCAAGCGTTGACCTAATTTGAAAAGACAAAAATACCTCTAAAATTAAGACTGAATATTACATAGCCTATTCTACCCCTATGTTTAAAACTAAACCGCTTTTCTTCTTCTTCAGCACACCGCCACCCGCTGTCGTTCTTTTATAATGTTAATTTTCCAGAAATGGAATGAGCGCTTCAAAAAGCCTAAAAGTAAAGAAAATTTAAACCAAACTCGCGGTGGTGCAGCACCTCCGTTAATCTCTAGTTTATTCATTAGTGATCAAAGAAAGTATAATGGATTAGAAAGGATTAGGGATCTGAATATCCCCGTCGTCGTCCCCATCATCGTTATCATCCCGCTGATCATCCCGCTCCTCCACTTTCTCCTTAACCTCTGTTGCGCTCTGGTTTTCCGCATCCACGCCTTCCTCTACTATCGGAGAAAGCTTGATCCTGACGTTGGAGATGACGATGACGCCACGACAGTGGTTGTTTATAATAAAATGTAAAACCCACAAAAGATTGTTGTGTGTATTGGTATATATATATATATACACACACACATTGAGTACAAATGGTACACAAAGCCTAAACAAATATGGAACATGATATATACAAACCCAATTAGAAAGGGTATTCCATTCTTATCCTAATTCTAAATCAATTATATTTCCATTACCCCCCCTCCTCAAGCGAAGTGTTAGGAATGGTCGCAACGCAAAGCTTGGAACGTAAGAACTCAAACTGAAGACGAGGTAACCTCTTCGTAAAGATGTCGGCAAGTTGCAAGTCCGTAGAAACATGAGAAACCTTGAGCTTTTCAGAAGACACCATCTCACGCACAAAATGATAATCAATATCAATGTGCTTGGCTCTATTATGCGAAACTGAATTCTGATCATGAAAGAGAGCACTATTATTATCACGGAAAAATAGGAGGCGCACAAGTCGACACACATAAATCTCAAATAAAATTCATCAACCAATTTAGTTCTGCAGCAGTGTTTGCCATAGCACGGTATTCTGATTATGAACTTGAACGAAAAACCAAAGGTTGCTTCTTGCTACTCTAAGAAACCAGGTTGCCACCAAGGAAAATGGAATAACCATATGTAGACCTAGGAGTCTCGATGCAACGACGCCAATCAATATCAAAATAACCCAGAACTAATAAAATAGACGAATTTGTGTGAAACTGAAGACCATAGTGGAGAGTACTACGTTCATAGTGCAAAATTCAAGTAACAACATTGAAATGGTCATCAGTAGGAGCTTGCATGTACTGACTGACCGTGTTCACAACATAGGACAAGTCGGGATGTGTAATCGACAGATACTGAAGTGCACAAACCAAAGAATGATAAAGTGTGAGATTTTCGAATAACTTACCGGAAGAGCTAACAAGCTACAAAAAACAACAAAATGAATGGAAATAAGTGTGGAATCCTACATTCCAGCACACAATAAAATGTCCTTGGCATATATCTGACCTGACCAAGGAATAAGCCGTCAGAAGTACAAACAACCTTTAAACCCAAAAATACTGTAGAGTGCCAAGATCGATAATCTTAAATTCTTGATTAACTCAATCAATAAACTTATAAATGGGATGACCATCATTCCCAGTAAGAATAATGTCATCAACATAAACCAACAAGTTAAGCAAAGAAGCACCCTGGGAAAATACAAACAAAAATATGTCGGAGGAACTGCGTACAAAACTCAGGCCAATAAAAAATGAACTGAAACATTGAAACCAAGCACGAGGAGCTTGTTTCAAACCATAAATGACCTAGCGTAGATGACAAACAAAATCAGGACGCATAGGGTCTTTGTATCCAGCAGGTTGCTTCACATAAATCAGGGAGTCAAGAACGCCATTTAAAAATGCATTCTTAACATCCAGTTGTTGTGAGCGCCAATTACGAGTAAAATTAAGAGACATAATAGTACAAATAGTAGATGCCTTCACCACAGGACTATACGTATGATCATAATCAAATGCAGGTAATTTGCAAAAAATCTTGATCAACTAACCTCTCTTTATGTCGATCAAGAGAGCCATTGGCTTTACACTTCAAACGATGCACCCATTTTGAGCCAACAACATTTGCATTAGAAGGACAAGGAACCAAATCCCACATCTACTGAGTATGAAGACCCTCCATTTTGGAATCCATAGCAGCAACCTATTCAGGATTCTTAACAGCCCAGCGATGACTCAGTGGCCCGGTCTTAGAAAATAAAGCACTCAATAAACCAAAAATGTCATAGTGGGAGATATCTTTGTATCTGAGAACCAGTGTGAGAACTAGTAACCATCAGATGATGAGAAGATGCCTCATACACTAGACTAGCCGATGATGTTTACATCGGTAGGGAGGAAACCGACGATGGCTAAACCGACGAAACTTAATGAGAAATCGGAGATGGCCGAACCGGCGAGGCTGAAGAAGACGCAGCTGGAGGAGCTGAGGACGGCGAGAAAGTTGCGTGTTTGGAGCTAGCAGCGTGTTGACTATACGCGTTGGCAGCGCATTTGGCACTTGAAATGAAGCGTTCAGATGCATGTTGGGTTGCGTTTCTTCAGACTGTGGACACATACAATTTTTTGATAATTTCTAAGCTTCCGGTACAGGCCGTAAATCAGTATCATCTAAAAATGGCAATTTGTTGTTGCAGATAGCTCTAACACCTCTGAAGGCACAAATGAAGGTTAAAAAATGCAGAGACATCGAATGAAGGTGGATCAGTAGCATTACCAGTGCGGGTCACCAGGAAAAAATCTCATCGAACCAAGCATGACAAGTGATGTACTCCTTCTTTGTAAGAGGGTTAAGACAACGATAACCCTGGTAATGCGGACTTTGACCCAAAAATATAAAGGACATACTCCGAGGTACCAGCTTATGCGTAACATAAGGGTGTAAATGCGAAAAAACCTGACATCCAAATGGATGAAAATTGGAGTAGTCAGGAGTCGTAAAAAAATAACAGAGACGAAGAGTGACCAGATAAAACCACCTTTGGCAGCCTGTTGATGATGTAGATTGTTGTAAAAAACATCATACCAAAATGAATAATGGAGACCGGAATGAAAGAGCATCGACAATCCCGCCTTAGTGATGTGACAATACTTCCCCTCTGCACGACCATTTGGCTCTGTAGTGTATGAATATGAAGGTTGATGATGAATGCCCTTGGACGCAAAATGTGATAGCATGCGATGATTTAGAAACTCGGTTCCATTGTCACTCTGAAATACTTTAATGGTGGTAGAAAACTGGTTCTCAACAAGAGCCTCTAAATGCATATAAGCCTCTTCAAAATCAGACTTTTGTCGCAGAGGATATAACTATGTGAACCGAGATAAATCATCAATAAAAATGACATAATAAGAATACCCGACACGAGAGATGATAGGAGAGAGTCCCCAAAGATCACAGTGAACTAAATCAAGGATACGTGGTGCACGTTTTAAATTATCTCTAAAAGAAAGATGCTTGCATTTAGCCATCTCACAAGAGGGATATAAATAAAACTTGGAAAACAAATTAGTAACTAACAAACATCCAGACTAGCTCAAAGAAGAAATGATGTTGTGGGGAACATGACTCAACCTACTATGCCAAAGTTCAAAAGATGCTTTGGAAGCACTTGAGGCAACAAAAGCAGATAAATGAGTGCCACAAAAATCTAAAACACGTAAACCCCCATTCCGATGGCCTTTGCCAATAACATAACTAGTAAACTTGTTCAAAATAGTGAAAGAAGAATCATCAAAACAAATAACAACATTCGTATCCCGAGTCAACTTGCTATTAGACGGTAATTTTTTAGTAATTTATGGAACCACCAAAACATCAGACAAGGATAATGAATCAGGGACTCGAGAATGACCAACATGGGTAATGTTATGAGCATAACCATTACCAACAATAACACGATTGTTACCAGAATAAGGAGTCATGCAATCAAGAATGAACTGAGAAGAAGTCATGTGGTTGGTCGCGCCAGAATCAGTTATCCAGTGAGCATGCAGTAAAGAGGCAGGAGAAGAAACATGAGAGACTAAGTGAGGACATGTCGAGGCAAAGTGACCAAATTTCTTACACCACTAACACTATAACTGGTACCATTCACCGTGCAGTTTAGAGCAAGAAGAAGCAAGATGACCCAAAACATAACACCATTGGCACCCTGGTTGATCAAAATGAGCCATAGAACAAAAACTAATTTTTCGGTGCTGACTGGGCGCTTACAAGACGCTGATGAGGTGCTGACTAGGAGCAGGCTGATGAGGCGCTGACTGGGCACTAACTAAGCTGAGCACGAGAAAATGGTTGAGATGGCACGCCTAAAAAATTGGAGCCAAACGAGTGTGTGACTTAACGTGTTTCCAAAAATGGAGAACTAGATTTTACGCATGAATCTCAGAAAACACAGAACCAGAAACTTGAGGAAAAACCGGTACGGGGATCAGGATGATGTGACAATGTCGGAACATACCGAGAAGATCGGAGAAGAAAAGAAAAGAGTCTTCGGAAAGGTCAGGATGCATAGAAGACAAGGCCGATGTTGAGATGTTGGAAGTTTCTGGAGCGGTTAACCAGCAAAAATTGGAAGCAACGAGCACGACACGGGAAAATTGAAGTTTTCTAGCGGAGCAGATGAGCAAAATGGCGGTCACGTGAGCAGTGGCGGCAATCGAATAAATGTGGGGAAGGCGACGGCAACCGGTGCCGGTGATCAAAAAAGGGTCGGGAAATTGGTTGGAAATTTTTAGAGAAACCTAATTGATACCATAATGGAATGTAAAACCCACAAAAGATTGTGGCTGTATGTATTGATATATATAGTGAGGACAAAGAGTAAAGACTAAACAAATCAGAAAGAGCATTTCTTTCTTATCTCGATTCCAAATCAATTATATCTCTATTAGTTTGATCATCATCCCATCTATCCACTTCTGACTTGGCCTCCGTCGTGTTATGATTTTCTGCATATTCACCCATGGGAGTGGGTGATGACGGTGATGAAGGCAACAGTGATGACAACGACGCCATGGGGGTGGTTGTTTGGGTAGTGTTATTAACTACGACCTTGCTGGAGTTGCCACTGTCGACTTTAACGCGAATTTGGTCTGAGTACTTTTGGCGAGCAGCTTCGACGAGTTGGTCAAGGGTGCGAATGTTGGCCACTGTACGACACCAGTACATAGAATGTGTATGTGTGGGTAAGAGAAAGGGGATAAAGAAAAGAAAAAGAAAAAGGGGGAATAACTAGTAGTTAATAAGAAACAAGGGTAATGTTGTCTTTCTCACTTTTTTTGTTAGGGACAAAATCATCTTTTACAAATTTACGACCACATTGGTCGTTAACAAAATAGTCAACCAATCCAGGATTACAATAATCTGAAATGAAAAAGGAAAAAAAAGTCACACAATAAATCTTACTTGGGTTTTTCATTTAAAAAAAATATATTGTTCAACTAGGAATGAATGTGCAGGATAAATCCCAACTGAAAAATTTTCATTTGGGAGAACTTGGTCAAATTGGAACGAAAGTAAGACAAAAAAAAGAGAGGCAAATTTATTTATATAATATAACTAATGCATTTCAATAGATATAACTAAGGTAAAATCTTGGGAAAGCAATACGAGATTTAATTAGAATTATAGAAAAGTAAAAAAAAATAGTTACAGTTATGAAAGTAATTTCACCTCTTGCTTTGCATTAGGAATTACACACCTATATATAGTACAAGTGAGGACCTATAAGTAAATAACAAAACTCTAGACACATATATGCAATGATACAAAAGACTAATTTAATCATCATCTAAATTCTCTATTGT
>JAULKM010113590.1:0-22428 GCA_032355605.1 Rubia tinctorum | reverse complement strand
AGCATGCTGCAGGTAGACCCCGCAGCCAACGCCGGAGGAAAGGAAGCTGGGAGCTAACAAAGAAATAACGTATGACGATAGTGATCCCATACCAGCAGGTGCAGACGCGGTGGTGATAACTGTCAGGGTAATGGACAAAAGGATACATCGGGCATATGTCGATGGAGGTAGCTCCACAAAAATTATGTATTGGCATTGTTTTTTAATAATTGGATAAGAATACCAGGAGAAAGTTAGAACATACGAGCACTCCACTGGTCGATTTCGCAGGCAGGACAGTATGGCCGGAAAGCACCATACTCCTCCCGGTGACGGTGGGGGAAGATGAAAGAAGTTGTAGTAGAGGGTAAGCCTCGGCCTGAGAGCTGGGTGAGAAAAAAAGTACTGATGTATGGAATTTATACGTCGATGGAGCTTCCAGAGTAGAAGGAGCAGGTGCGGGACTGGTTATATCAGACCCAGAAGGATTGGAGTCGACCTATGCTTTACGCTTCAAGTTCCTAGCTTCAAACAATGAAGCTGAATATGAGGCGTTGATTGTAGGCATGGAAATAGCAAGGAAATTGGGAGCAAAGAAGTTGTAGGCCTACGGAGACTCGATGCCGGTGGCCAACCAGTAGAGTTGGCAGTATGATACCAAGGAGCCGGCAATGATGAAATATAGGGACAAAGTAAGAAGACTAGCAGCTGAATTTGAAGAGTTTGATGTAACGAGAGTCCCAAGGTCGCAAAACACAAGGGCAGACGTGTTGAGCAAACTGTTCTCCTCAACTCACTCACACTTAACCAAGACATTGTTGGTTGAGGAGCTAGCCTTCAGGTCAACAGATGCGAGACATGTAACAGTGGTAAAGGGATCGTCACCCAATTTGATGACCCCCATTCAAAAAATACCTGGAGCACAAGGAGCTGCCGACAGGGGAAAATGAAGCAAGAACAATAAGAAGAAAGGCTTTACAGTATGCTATCTGAGGCGGGCTGCTATACAAGAGGGGATACACAGAGCCCTGGCTCAGGTGCACAGGACTTGCAGACTTAATTCTCAGGTAAATTCATGAAGGAAGCTACGACAGCCATCAAGAAGTAAGGATGATGGTGATGCGGGAAGTAAGGGCGGACTATTATTGGCCAACCATGAGGGAAAACTCATAAAAGAAGGTCAAGGACTGTCGTATGTGCCAGGAGCACGCGAAGATGCAGAAGCTTCCGGCTGAGCGAATAACCATCATAAGATCACCCTGGCCTTTTGCGAAATGGGAGATTGATATTGCAAGACCATTCCTGGAGGCTGTAGGAAGAAAGAGATTTTTAATTTGGCAATCGATTACTTCAAAAAATAGGTGGAGACGGAGGTTGTGGCAAGTATAACAGGAAGAAGAATTACAACTTTTTCCTGGAGAAACATAGTGTGCAGGTTCAGCATCCCGCAAGCGATCGTCAGCGACAATAGGATACAATTCGCTCACGAACCCTTTAGGTCATGGTGCGCATAATTGAATATATGGTAGCAGTTCACTTCCGTAGCACACTCACAGGCAAACGGGCAAATGGAAGTGACTAACAAAACTATTGTTTAAGGGCTGAAAATGAGGCTGGGATAGGCCAAAGGAGAGTGGAAAGAAGAATTAATGAGTGTGCCGTGGGCATACAAGACCACGCCAAGAACTGTTATAGGAGAGTCTCTGTACAGGATGTGTTTCAGGACTGGGGAAATAATTTCCCCATAAGTGACAGTACCCAGTAGGAGAGTAGCAGAACCACTGAGCCAGGGAGAGAATGAAGAATCCATCCGGGAAAACTTAGAAGTCCTGGACAAACTAAGGGAGAAGGGAGCGCTGAAAGAAGTAGGTTACAAATCCTGGATGGAACAACACTACAACAGCAGGGTGCAGGTGAAAACCTTGAAATTGGGGAACTTGGAATTAAGGAAGAATGAATCAAGTCGAGCTCAGGGTCAGAAGAAGTTGGATTCCTTGTGGGAGGGCCCATAAAAGGTGACTGAGGTCATCGGAAAATGAGCGTACAAAATGGAGACGATGGATGGGAGACCAATTCCCAGAACCTGGAACATAGCTAACCTGAGAAGGTACTACGCTTGAAGCAATTGTAAAAATATGCACTTGCGATGAATGATTTTGGGTTGTTTAAATATGATGGGCAGGCGAGAGTGCGAGACGGAGTTCCTGAAGGGATTAAATTTGTTGAAAGCCGTGTAAGAAAGATGATCCCAAGGAAACCCCGATCTACGCCTCTACCCCTTTTGTGTAATGTTTGTAATGAGTGCAGGATGATAAAGAAATGAGCCTCCGGCCTCACCCAACGCCGGAGAAGGGCCCGATTTAGGCTAAAGTTGTCGCGCTGGCGCAAACTGCTAGCGCAAAGTGAAGGCCGAATCTCAAAGGGGCTAAAGAAATGAGCCACCGGCCGCACCCAGTGCCAGAGAAGGGCCAGATTCAGGCTAAAGTTTCCGCACTGGTGCAAACTACCAACGCAAAGTGCAGGCTGAATCTCAAGGGGGCTAAAAAAAATGAGCCTTCGACCTCACCCAGTGCCGGAGGAGAGCCCGATTTAGGCTAAAGTTGCCGCTTTAGCACAAAATGCTAGCGCAAAGTGCATGCCTAGTCACAAAAAGGGGTAAAAATGAATATCTTGCAGCACCAAGCGTCAGAGAAAGGCCTGATTCAGGCTAAAATTGCAGGACGAAGAAGGGGCCAAAAGAAGTGAATCCCCGACCACACCCAGGGCCGGAGAGGAACCTGATTAGGCTAAAATTTCCATGTTGGCGCCGGTTGCCATCACAAAGTGCAAACCAAATCTCAAAGGCCTTGATGCTGGCCCCAACAGCCAGCAAGATGGCGAGCCAGCTGCAGGTCGAATTCTAAGAATAAAAAGAATAGTGATACTGGCAATGACAAGAGCCAAAGAACGACATAATTTAATGCATCTTAGGAAGGAGTACGTTAAAATGAATACAAATGAAAGCCAAAGTATAAATGTCCAACAAATGTTTCATCCCTCAACATGGGCACACACGAAAAAAATAAGCAGCAAATAACAAGGCAGTCTTTTCTTCAGGGCTTCCCAGCGTCAGCCTCCTCTTCAACTCCATCAATAACCATGGCGCTAGCCAACCCGCCTTCACTACTTGCATTGGCTTACTCTGCTTCACCGCCCTCTTTCGAGCTTTCGGAAGTTTGGGCAACTTCCACAGCGGGGGGCGCTGAATCTTCAGCCAGCTGCTAATTCCCGCTGGAAGAATGTGCATTGGGTTTGGGAGGGATACCATCAGGGGTCCAATTTTCCAGTTCCGCCAATGACATTCCCGGGTGCAACTATTAAAATTACTTTGTGAAGTTGTACACCCGGAAAGGAATAAAGACATCACCAAAACCAACTCGAAACTTATCTTCATTATCAGTGCGATTATAGAGGTCGATAGACCTCATCACCGCGCTACTCAGCAGCTCAGATGCCTTTTTATTCTGCACCACGCTGGAGTAAAGGCTCATGAAGCCCCGAGTGAAAGCCCACTCTTGGAAGTTCTTCAGGTCAGCGACCTTGACCTCAGCACGATGCATGGATCTCTGCAGAGAACCGCTAACACCTTTCTCCAGCTCCAGCTCCTGCTCCAGTTCCATAATGCGACGAGCCTGGGAGTGCAGGGAAGCTAGGTCGCACTTCAGCTCGCCAACTTTCGCCTGCAGGCTATCGTTATCTTCTTGCATGGCCCTGGCAGGACAGAGTTGCTGGAAGAAGAATAAGAAGATGAGTAAGTGCAGCAGAAAACAAAGCAAAGGTAGACAAATAAAGAAGAGGGAAGAACAAACCTCAAGGACGGCCGCAGCTGACCGGTCGGCCAAAGAACTGGTGCCGATGATATTCAGGGAGCGCTCACACAACCAGGAGTTGAAGTGCAGAATAGGCAGGACCTGGAAAATGAGCTCAGTCCTGGCAGAGGCACTGCGTAACAGAGGAAGAGTCAGGTGCAAACAGAGGCAAAAAAGGGATCGATGGAGCAGGTCAAGTCGCCAGAGCAAGGCCCTGCTAGCTGGAGGCAGGTATCTCTGGGACCTCCTCTGAATTGGTAGTGCATGGAGGTAGGCTGGGATCTGCCCCACTGTCATCCCCTCTCTTCCGCAACTTGCGGTGGGTCCTCTTCAGAGCAAGCTCATCCTCGTGGACTTCTGAGTCGGAGACATTGATCGCCTCCACTTTTTGGTCGATGATGTCAGCCTCGTCGTCAACGTGGGAAATGAGATGCCTACTCTTGGCCCTACGAGGAAGCCTTGATAGGTCCCCAAGAAAGGCAGCCACGGACATCTCTGCAAAAAATAAAAGGAAAAAGATCAGTAGTCCGTAAAAAGAAAAAAGATGATGGGGGTATATGAGTGACAAAAAAACAAAAGAAAAGGGAGGCGACATGCAGAGTGAAAAATCCAGCCATAGTAGTGAATACCGCTCACTGGGAGGAATGATGTCAAGAAAATATGACATGCCGACGACGTAGAGGGTGGAATCAAGCAAGAGGTGATCCCACGTGACACTCAAAACTTCAAGACGGTAGATAGATAGTATCAGAGGAAAAGTTTCAACAGCAGAAGGACTAGAATCCCGCCCTTTCTCTGGGCCGGAGGGGTAAATAACCCTCTCCTCATTAGCAGGGCTAGGGATGAGCTCATCGTCCATAAAGATAAACCACCTCTTCCACTCGATGCGAGTGGGAAGACCGTTCAACAGCTTGACCCCATTTGCCGGAACTTCAAGAAGGTCCAGTCCGGGGGCATCCTGGCGGAATGGCAAAAGACACAGAATAGAGTAACGCAAGGTTGGATTCTTAAGAGGAGACACAAGACCTCGAAACTCAAAATGACCCTAATAGTATTCGGGGGAACGTCGGTCAGGCCTAACTCATAAAAGTCCAGAACGACCTAGAAGAAGGGGGAAAGAGGAAACCTAAGACAACATTGTTCAAGGGTCTCGAGATAATGGCAACCATGCCCCCGGGCACATCTAAGACTATTTTACTGACCCCAGGGAGAAGAACATGGTCGCGAATATTATTAAAAATAATGTTTTGGGCATTGAAGGCGGCCTGTATGACACAAAGAGTCGCTCGGAGCTCAGGGTTAGTGATGTTACTGTACGATTATGACTTGGGGGGACCAACGGTGGAAACCATGGTAATAAAATAAAAACGACAGAAATGAGCATAGGAGAAGGCAGAAAGGGTACCTGGAAGGAGGTCAAAGATTGCTGGAGAACCAAAAGGTCGAGCGGAAAAATGCTTATGGAATCACAGAGAAGAGAACGCGGTAAGAGGAAAATGACGAAGGATATGAACGGGTGAAAATAAAAGGATGATAAGATTGGAAAGGGAAGTTAATTCCCTCGACAGATAGGGTGAAAAAAAGTAATGATAACCGCCTTGGGAGGGAACGAAGATTACGCAGCCAGTGTACAGGAAATCGTCATAACTGGACACGTGGCAAACATCCAAACAGGTACCGTAACCGTCAATAGGTACATTTAAAAAAGGAGATCATGCATTGGCAGGCGATTTCAAAAACCAATAAGGACCACCAAAATTACCGGGATGCTACATGTTCCCTTGTAGCCGTAGTTCGAAAATAAGAAAAGCTAGACTTTGACGCTGCCATTGACCTGCAGGTTCATCGACATGTTTAGGTCATTGGCTGGGGGACTTTATAATGTATGGGCCTAACGGCTCAATAACTAGAGAGAAAATAGGGATGCACACATGTACACCCAAGGACGCTACCTGGGCATAAGGTTAGGCAGGTAGCATTGTGATGGGCGCTGATGGGACAACTCCAATGCCATCAACCACCAAACCACATATAACGAGGAAGAGTGTAAGACACGAGGTAATATTTTCCAATCAGTCTATTATTCACCTAGATATGTTTCTACATGGCTTCCATGGATAACAGGAGAGTCGGAGAGGGCACGACCTTGGGCCTACCTGCCTGACCTCTCTCTGCCTATCTTGTAAGTTCATGTTCATATTGGGCTAGTGTGGATCATCGCTATAGATACTACGAGTTTTGGTATTAACATAAAAATATACAATAACTCTCGCATATATGTCTCGGGGGAAGATAAGCAACATTTAAGCAATATCGTTCTTCCACTCTGCCTTTTTTTCTATTTCTTTGAGAGGGTTATATCATTTCCCTTCTTGAGAGATCTGGAGAGTGGTTGTTACTCTATCTAAACATACTTCAGGTTGATCATTGCCCTGCACGAACAAGATGATGGATGACGACTACCCTGTTTGAGCTGGCTGAAGATTGAGCTTTCTTTATTGTAGTGTATTAGGTCATGACCCTTCCTTTCATGAGGTTAAGGGTGCCTTGTTTATCGTCTCTACTTTCATGCCTGCACACTCAAGCATTTCATGCTAACACTCCCTCCGTGGCGGACATTAATAACACACATTAGTTTAACAATTAACATAATATATCAGTTCTTTAATTTCACAGTGGGTGTTATTCTTCACCTGCACAAGGTATGCAAGTGTAAGTAGCATTCATATATATATATATATATAATTTCATAAATAACATGTACGATCGTACCATGTTTTCTTGAGAATGATATGTTCTGGCCATGCCAGATTAGGTAAGAGGGTTGAGTTTTATTTGGCGATAACCTGTGAAAGCCTTAACATGTTTGTGCATGCTGAGGTTTGATCAACGCCCTTTCTTACAGGCTGGTGTGCAGGCTAATATCTAAGCTTCCTTTTGTCACAGCGTATTAAGCTATGTACCTGCCTTTCATACGGCTAAGGGTATTTTGCTTGTTATTTTACTGCTAGACCTGTACAACTAGGCACTTCATGCTAATGTGTTCCAATTTACACATACCATGCTAGCATATATCAGTCCAAAAGATGGCACAATGTATCAACTCTTTATTTTCAGTTTTTCTTTAAACAACCACTATAAGAGTCGACTTTATTAATCACGCTATCATGTATAAATTTAAATGACAAAGGAATGTAAAATATAACTAGCACTTGCATGAATCCCTTTTTCCTTTAAGTACTCATGCATAATGTCTTTAGTTTTGGATTTCAACATGACAATCACATATGCAATTTCTTGTATTATTTGCTTACTAGCAGACACTAATAACGTATGGTAGTATTAGGTGAATAATTATTTTCATGGATTTATGTAATTCTACTTGAAACTTATTCACTTATGTTTCTAAAGGGAGACATGCTAATGTTACTATTTAAGTGAACAATTGTATACTTCTAACCTTGGCAGCTAATGATGCAGCCAGCCTCGTCCTGTTAGTATGCTGAGTCTTGCTGCTGCACCAATCATTCATACAATCTCAATGCTTGCCCTGGGTCACCTGCTTTGGGCTGTGCCAAGCTTTGATGCTGTCCTGGATTGTGCTTGCCCTGGGTTCTGTCGAACCTTGATGCTGCACCCGATATTAGCTCTTGGTGCCCTGTCTGAAATAAGGAGAATAAATTAGGGCAAAGTAATGAATATTATTAATCCTTCTCCCCCCCCCCCTTCTTTTATCTTTTTACGAAAATAGAGTTTCCTCTATTCTTTCTCTTTTCTTTTCTTTTCTCCTCTTTTTATTTTTCTCTCTTTTTATTCATTTTCCTTTTCTTTTTTATTCCTTTTCATTTCTTTTCCTCCTTTCCCCAGTGTGTTTCTTCTTGTGCAGGTTTCTCTCTTTTGTTTTTCTTTTTCCGTCGGCGGTGTCACGGTGTCACTCTCGCCAGGAAATAACCTTCTCGTCGCCAGGAAATAACCTTATCGTCGCCCAGAAATAACGCTTATCCCCAGTGTTATTGTCCTCGTCGGGGTCTGCATCTTGATTGGTCTATTTCTTTCCAGGAGATAGATGGCGTCGATGACTGTTCGTCTGTCGATTTCGATAGAAGGTTACCTTCTTTTGCCGGCAAAGAAAGAAAAAGCCTCTTCCTTTGGTGTGGGTGATGGATGGAGGCAAAAACCAATGGCCAGGGGGATGGTCGAGTCTCATCCGCTGGTGGCGAGATCATTGGCTCACCGGGCGGAGGCATTGGATCGGGGGGAGCTTTGAATTGTTGACTCGGACGACTTCTCTTAAGTGGACTTGGTGGACTCGTCGATGAGAAAGGTGAGTTTGTTGAGAGAATTCAGAGGGTTGACTTGACGGACTTAGCAAACCCGGTGAGTTGACTAGGCAGACTTGGCAGGCTCGTCGAGTTGACTGGGTTTGCTAGCAGGCATCATTTGTCGACCTGTTATGGTTCCTTTTTCCTTTTCAAAAAATAGATCGAACAGTTGGGTCTAGATAATGGGTAAGTTCTTCCCTTTTTAAAAATGAACACAATAATTTGTATGAACAATAGATTTTCTTAGCTATGCAGATGCTTTTGATTGCTATGTGTGCAGGTTTGTAACTGCATGAGCTGTGAGGGTATTGTCGTCGTTCCCCACAGACGGCGCCAATGTTAGTGCCAAAATTTGTCATTGGTTTGACCTTGAGTTGATTATCTTGGACTATTGTTGCTGTTGAGGAAGCACTGATAGAGTCTCTATTCGAGCCTCTTTCCTGCATGATTTCAATGTAGATGTATACCTGTAAAATAACACGGGTCACTCAGGGCGAGGCGGTATATAACTGCGTCCGCTCTGATGCCCAAGTCAGGTCGGAAAAAATGGGTGTGAAGAAGATGATGCTACATTGTAGTGGGGCTGTAGTAAAACACAACTCTCCTGATGACGTATCCTCTTCTTTGATAGCAAAAGGGCCTCCCTTAGGTCAAGTGTTGGGCCTTTGAACCTGGTAAATATGGATATGGGTCTTTCAACTCATACATTATCACGTGCCATTATAAAATGAACGAAGGGAGTAAACAAAATTGCTGAAAAGGTAAGGAGTAAGAGCAAGTGCAGTGGTGATTTTTTAATTTTAAGAAACCGCTCATTGGTTTCAATGTAAGAAACCGGTCAAGCAACCAGTTCATCCACGTACTTCTGACAATCTATGGCCGATCAAATGCAGCCCCTTTTTCTTCTTCTAGCCATAGACACATGGCAACCTGCCATTAGGCCACATGTCCAACTGATGGCTGACTATTTTTTTTGATGGAGGGACATGTGGCACCCCCTGATTGAGCCACGTTTCCCAACCTTTATTTTTAAAAAAATTCTGAATTTTTTAAAAATTTGTAAAATTTATTTAAAATTTTGTAAAATATTTTTAAAAATCTATAATTTTTCTTTAAAAAAATAAGGGAAATAAATTTTCACAAAATATTTAATAATTTTTGAAAAAAACAAAATAAAAATTTTAAAATAAAAATCTCCGTCTCTGATTAAACTGCACAGAATTTTTTTCACATTTAAAAAAAATTTGTTTGACCGTTAATATTTTTAACAATATCGACAAGTAAAAAGTTGATATTTAGAAGCTACTTATTATAACGAATCCAACCATATCACATACGATAATATTATTGTTTATATCTATTCAAATATGTGGTCAAAGTTTGAGAGTGTTGACTGTCAAATAGTAAGTGTGTTGTTTAAGCTGCGACAGAGAGAGTATTAAATTTCACATTCAACTTATTTTGGGCGGACAAATTTAAATGTTAAATGGTAAAATTAATGAGTATGATAGAGAAAATCAAGTGCAGTCTGTGAATAGTAGAAAGTAGTTTCTTACCATTGTAAAAAAATAAATGATTTTTAAGTGATTTCTTAGGATGTGATGAAAGAGATATTAATGGATACTCCATCCGTTTCACTCTAAATTGCTTATTTACTTTTTGAGAGTCAAACTTTGTAAACTTTGACCCTGAATATAAAATTAATGTATAAATAATAAATATATCATGTGAACTATTGTTTGATTTGTTTTAACATTTATTTTCTAAATATCATTTTTTTCATGTGTCATTATTATAAGTAACTAGAGATATTTATGGTCAAACATGCTCATTAAAAACCGTGAAAAAGTAAATAAATAATTTAGAGTGAGACAGGGGGGTATAATACTCCCTCCGTCCCACTTTAAAGTTTCGAATTGCTTTTTGCACAAACCTTAAAACAAGTCTATGTGGCATCTTTTTAATGTGTGATGAGAGTGAGCCTGCATAAATCAAACGAAATGAAGAGTTATAACCACATATTTATGTCTAAATGTAGAAAGTTTATAGTGAGACGTTCTAAAAAGAAAGTTGAAAGTTTATTGTGGGAACGAGGAGGATATATATTTGAGTGTTAAGAAACCGCAAGCGGCTTCTAACGTTACACCTGTTCTAAAACTGAGATCGCAATTTCTAGCACCTGTCTCTTTTGGAAAACTACTTTTTACTACCCGTATCTTTGTCGAAATTAATCCCCATACTTTTTCACTGTATACGAATCCTGGTCGATATCAGTTGTCAGGCCTTAATGCAGATAATCTCAGACTCAAGCTCTTGGGATTTGTTCTCCTTTGTTTGTTTTTCTCTTTTATTATTTATTAAATAAAATAAAAAATTCTTCAGGATTTGCCTTTCAGGAGTTCAAAGGGACAAATTTAAATTCGAAAATGTTTGCAGAATTAACTGAATTTATACGAACAACATTAGCCATAGCGATCCTAAACTACTGATTCATGAATGACACTTCAGCTTGGAAGTACAGTACTTCCTGGATTTAACTAAAAGTTTTTTTTTTAGTTTTTTTCTTTTGATATTAACTTTATTTTTACTAAGTTATTTTTTTTATTAAAAGGGTTGGAAATGCATCAACAACAATTAAAATAAATGGAAATACGTCTCAAGCACAAGGTGAACATAAATACTAATAAATAAAATAAAAGTCATTTTTTATGAGTTTGTCTTTTGAAACACGATTTTTCCATAAGTTTTGGAAAGACCAACGTTTAAATTGAAAATTAGAATAAATTAAGTTATAATTTTTAGGTTCCATTAATCGGGTTATAAACTTATAACTACAGTACATTACATAATAAAATTTTAATATTGCAACTAAAATCGTTAACCTTTCAGTAATTTTAATTAAGCTCCGTCTTTTCATATGTATATGACAAGATGGTTTTTCTCAAGACTTTGCTTTTTTTTATAGTATCACATTTTTATGGTAATATATATTGAAAGTATTATTTAGTGAGATCTAGTTAACTTGATTATGGCACTTATTCTTTGAGTATCATTCTATTTATAATCTTTTTAGGTCACGTAATTCCACAAATTTTTGTTTTAAATCATAGACGGGACCATTTTATAATTAGTATGTTTATTAGGGTGATTTAATACATATTTTTATTTATTATAATGATATACCTATAATCATGAAAAGCTTTTAAAATGAATCTAAACGTATGAATAATTATAATTCAACCTTAAAAATTACTCCCTCATCCCACTAAAAATGACATGTTTTCTATTTTCGTTCCCAACTAAAATGATGTACTTTAAAAATTATTTAAAATGGCAAAAAATATGTTGTTAAATTTCCACAATGCCATCTTTAACTTTAACAATTTTTAGACTTGACACACAACTTTCCCAAAATATTCTTACATTTTCACAATTATTCATTGCCACATGAGCTCTCCTAAAAAATTGATCCAAAAGCAAACATGTCCTTTTATCATGGAGGGAGGGAGTATAAAAATAATATTTTTTATGATTGGTCCAACTGATAGCCGGGTTTAATAGGAGAGATTCTCACGTAATTAAACATATTGAATCACTTAGAAAAAAAAAGTGCTCATATAATTTTCATTTTTTATCAGTGCAAATCTAACCTTGATTTGCTCCAAAGTACTAATCAATTTCTATTTTTGTCATTTTTTAATGGATAAAACAATATACACCTCGAATTTTTTTAAAAAAGGAAAACACTTATGTAATCCCTGGTTTTTGAAAGTACAGATATATCCATAACTGACGTGAATTTAGAATTTTACATTGTCTCTGGCGATCGATGTTGACAATTTTTTCTAGTGTTGACTTGATTTGTAAAGACAAATTACCCTTTAGTAATTTTCTGAATATTTTGGGATGTTTTTGCTCCTATTAATATTCACAAACTATCATTGCAATTCATCTCCACTCTCTCATCTGCCCACTCTAAACTGATCCACGGTCGAAGTCATTTCCATCAGTTCAAGAGTCGCGACGGTCCTACCGTCATTGTTGTGCTCATAAATCCCTGGAACTTCCTTGATGCTCAGAAAAACAACTTCGTCGTAAAAAACACTAACCTTATCATCCCGCTCTTTCACCATCATTCTGAAGCAGTCCATAATTAGAATCCTCACCAGCAATTTCAAAGCCGCATCGCTCCCCACGCCATTATCTTAATGGTGTTTTCTCTCCTTCGTTTTCCTACTTCTTCACTATCGCCCTAAAGCAGTCCACGATTGGAGCCGCCTCAAGCGATATTGGAGTCACGTCACTGACTACCGCCATGGCTTTGTCAGAGCTTTCACTCTCCAAACCCCGCCTCTGATACAAGCACCGGCGCCACCAATCACTTTTGAATTCACAAATCTCAGGTAATTTGAATTACTAAAGGGGTTTTTAAAAAAATTCAGAAACTCTCTGAAAGGTAATTTTGTCTTCACAATTCAAGATAACACCGAAAAAGTTTCGTCAACATCGGTGGTCAGTGACAAAATTATAATTTCCAAAATAAATGTCGGTCCTAGATATATCTACATATTTGATAAACTTGAAATCATATCAACACTAACAAAAGAACTGAAGGTTACACAAATATTTCATCCTTAAAAAAATTACTCCCTCTGTTTCATTTCAATCTGCAATTTAACTATTTATTTAGTCAAAAAATTTTAACTTTAACCATAAAATTGAATTGGTGTACATGTGTAAATATTATTGGGTGATATCTTGTTAGATTCGTTGTAACATATATTTTCAAATTATCAATTTTTCACAAATTTTACTTATTGTTGATGAAAGATATCGATGATCAAACATTTTTTAAGTCAATTGTTGAAAATCAAAGTATGCAGTTTGAAATGAGAGGGAATGACCAATAAGTGCATCATGGATTGAGACGGAGGAATATAGATGACACAAAACATGGATCCAAGAGAGTTGCTGATAAAGAAAATAGTGCAAATAAATGCATGGGGGATGATGACACTGAACTCATGGCTCTGTATATAATGTAATGATCAGCTGAGGCATCGCATTCATAAAAATGAGAGGTTCGGAAATGGAGAAGGGTTTGTAGGGGACCAAAGCATCATTTCTGCACAACACTTCAAATCTTTCAGCCCAATTTCTGATTTCTTAGCTGGCCATCTATCCTGAAACAATTTTTTGTTGGGGGTCCATCCTACTACAGTACCACATCTTTGTAAGCTGATTGATTAAACCAATTTTAACCTATTTAAGAAGCGATATCTCTCACATTATGCATAGCTGTGGCAAAATATATATGCACTCCCGGGTCAAGCGCATTGTCCATTTCTAAATTCGAATGAGTATGAATAAAATGAGTAATGACTTAAATGAGTAATTATAAAATATAGGTTCTGCTGGTTGGGTTGACTGCAAATTTATCCACATGAGTTGAAATTCACAAGTTTACCCATATCGGTTAGTATATAAACTCATATGGTTTAATATATGGGTTAAACCGCGGATTTACCCATATGAGTTGGTATATAAATCCATATAGGTCAATATATGGATTAAAACCATCATGTTTATCCATTTTTGTCCCGTGAATTAAATGATTTTTGACCCGTGAGTTGAGCGGGTTTCAACCCGACGCATTTTGACCCGACTCATTTTTTGACCCATCATAAAATGGGTCGAAATGAATCATACCCGTAAAATGGTTAGACCAATCATGACAAAACCTTATTTCTAAAACTCTTAAAATTGGATTACTCCCTCTGTCCCAGCCATACCTACAGAAAGAGAAAATACATGCTTTAATTTGGGAAAAATGAAATGTCTAAAATGCTCCCAGCCTTCGTTTCTACCCTGTCTTCTTCCTCGTTCTCCCCGCCTATATCCGCCACTTCTCTGCCTCTCTCCTCCGCCTATATCTCTGCCTGCCCGTACCAAATTTGCGATATCTCTGCCTATCTCCGCCTAGTCGTATCAGATCTACGACATCAACAGAGTGTCATGAAGACGACGACTCATCGTCGCTGATGTTGCTCCGTCGGTGCCTGCTCGAACTTTCTTATTGCTCCTGGGATGGATTCGAGCGAGAAAAAAGGCTTGGAATCGGGCGAAATGGTTGATGAATAAGGGGGTGTGTTTGTGAAGATGAGGGGAGGGCTGAATCGGGTTCGCTGCCCTCCGAATTGCACATAGAGGGTTATGTTTGTTAATAGACTTGGAATCGGGCTCGCCGGTTGCTAAGGATTAGGGCGGAGAGGGCCAATGAGGGAAAGGGAAGGCGCATATCTGGTGCAGTGTGGATTATCGAAGAAATAATGGGAGGGGAGGAGCGTGTTAGTGTGAGGGGAGACACATATATGGTGAGGGAGAAAGTTAAGAGTAGTGACTGGTGACTTGTGTGGGTGGGTGAGGTAGGTTAGGGTTTTATGAATTAATTCAAGGGTATTTTATGTCTTATGATGTATAAAAAGTTTCTTAAAATGAAAAGTGTGCAAATTTGGATAGGACAAGCAAAAAAGAAAAGTGTGAAAATTTGACTGGGACGGAGGGAGTGTAATTATTTATACTTCAAGATATATTTTAAAATATTCTTAGAACCATGGAACTTCGTTGTAATAAAAAGAAACATAAAATCACCTCATTAATTATATTAAAAATAAAATGACCCCAATCTAACAGTTAGACGGTCTAAAACAAGACTTATTTTACAAGAAATACTACTCTCTCTGTTTTCTTAAGTTTGGCACACAAACCATTTTTGGATTTTATTTGTTAAGATTGACACATTTCCTTGTATAGTAAAAAGTATATCATTTTCAACCATTACTTAAACTCTTTACTCTCTTCACTTAATTTACTCCACACATTTCAACTGGTAAATATAATAGAGTGAAGTGCATATATAACCCTACATAATTTACGAAAGTACACATATAACCCAGTGATAATTAAAAGTGTAAATATAGTTAGTTTATATGCAAATATAATCTTTTCCACAAGTTTGAGGCCATATTATGTTAAAAAGACAAATTTATCTCTCTATAAAAAATAAAAAATAAAAAGCACTGAAATGACATTCATACCCCCTGAAACCCTAACCCCATCATTTTTTACCTACCTTCCACTCGCATCTTCATACTCCTATTTGCACTCTTTCATCTTCAAATTACCCACCTCCCCGTCGACCAAGATCACCACTTTGAGCCGCCAGAGAGCAACCCCGCCAGAGAGCCTTTAAATTCAAATCGTCAGTCAGCCCGATTGGCAAAAGAGCATTTGTGGAGGAATCAAATCCTCCTGCTTCATGAGCTTACCGGTCGGAGGTGGTGCATCGGAATGAGTGAAGTTGGAGTGGCGTCTTCTTCCCGTCAGTTTGGACTTGCCGGTGGTGGTGGGATAGAGCTTAAATCACTTTGTCGGTGCTTTGATGAGAGGTGGAGCATGGATTTGGCGCCGACGCTGAACTTGGTCGAGACCCTTCTTGTCGGCACTGAACTCGGAGCTAGAATAGGTTGGACAGCGGTGAGCATTCTCGAGATCCAGCGGCATGGATGAATTGGCAGGTCGTATGGAGTTAAGTAGCCAGAGTGGAGTGGTTGTAACGCTGCTACGTTGCCGGAGAAAGAGATGGATCGGCTGATTGGTAGTGCCGGACGGGATGAGATGACGGGTTGTCTGGAGTTAAATTTCCAGAGTTGGTGGATGTGACGTGGCTACGTCACCAGAGATGGAGATGGATCGACTGAGTGGTGGTGTTCAGGAGACGGGTCGTAGCTGGCGATGCGTTGGTGATGTCATTCCTCAAACAGATTTAAGTCGCCGGAGGATGCCTTGGTGATGCCGGGGCTAGGCTCTCAAATATATTTGGAAGGGCAGGCAGTGGTGGCAGAATGGTAGAACAATGGTGGGGTTAAGGGCATTTTTGTCCTTCAAATTTTTGTATTAGGTTGAAAGAGCATTTTGGTCATTTCTAGTCGGTCAATGGCCGAAAATGACAAGTTAATGCCGAAATATAGTCTTTAGGGTTATATTTGCACTTATGTAGTGGTTAGGGTTATTTTTGCACTAAAAATCATTTCAAGGTTATATCTGCACTTTCTCAAGTATATAGGGTTATATATGTATATTTCCTAAAATAATAACACCTAAATATATGGGGCCAAACATAACAAACTGTAGGGAGTTTATAATTTACAAAGTACAATGTCCAAGCTAAAAAGAATCACCAATACAAACTAAAACTAATGTAACACTTTGAAAATGTAGTTTTACATACAAAAAATGTTAAGTTTGACTTATTGAAACACTTTTACTAGTATTACTTTGGTGATATTGCATTATTTTGACTTATTTTGGAAGTAAAATAAGACAATCTTCTGATTTTTTCCAAAAAAAAAAACTTCTACTTTTTTGAAAAAAAACTTCTCCTTTTTTTTTGAAAAAAAACGTCTACTTCTTAAATGAGCACTTTTTAATTGCTATTTACCAAACAAAAAAAATTGCTTAGTTTATAATCAAAACACTTATAAACCCAGTCAAAGACACCATAAAGCCTATCACGACAATTCGGGCAATCTAATCCCAAAAATAAATAATAAGAACAATACAAAGTTTTGTTTTACACCGACTAACCATTAAACGAAATTATTTTATAATTATTATGACTAATAAGGTGATTTGATAATTATTTTTATATATTATAACCATCTCTTTTTTAATCACTCATTGTAAATGAACGGAGGTTGTTTATAGGATCCCAAACCTCTTGTAATCTCAAAATTTACAAAAGCATATTAAGCTGGGCTTTAACCTTTGTGCAAAAACTTGGGTAGACGGACTCACCTAATCTTATGGTGAGACAGATGGTATAAATACGATTATTTAAAGATGAGGATGATTTAGGGTACTTTCTGTAATTTCTAAAACTTTAATTTGTATCTTGTCTCACCATAAGCTATGGTGAGACGATTTTAAATGAGTCTTTCTCTAACCTTTGTAACTACGCCAAATTAAACATGATGAAAGAAAAGTAGTTTTGTTTCCATATATTTATCCTCTACCCCCTGTGTGGGATAAATTATGGCCATACATCTAAACATCTTGCTGAATCTCATGATTTATCTAAAGGTTTTGCAGAGCTATAGTCGATCTCTGAAATGTGGGAACAACCATGTAATGAAAATCTTTTTATAACAATCATGTACCTATCATTATGAATTTTTTGAAAAATGAATCTCAACATAAAAATAATAATTAGAATATGACTTTAAAATCATAAAATAATTTTTTAATGATTAGTCTAATCGTTAATCAGTCTAAAAGCAGGCTTTCTAAAAAAAATTAAAATAATTTGTGCAAATTAAAATCGTTTATAAACCAATCCCAAACCCCGCCATAACAAGTGATTTAACTAAAATAAATAAATTATTTTAAGAGGATGGGGTTTGTGAGATGATAGTTGTTGCACAGGTGTTGGATCATTGTAAAGGTTGCATGATCTTATTGAAGAAGTTAATAACAAGATAACAGATAGATGCGACTTTGGGACCGCGCCAAACACTATCGCAATCAATCCAATATATACCGACGTTTCAGTTAGCTACATATAATCAACTAAATTATATATTAAGATCCTAATTTAGAAGCTAAGTAGGAGACACCACCATTGAATATTAACATGCTAATCTAGAAACTAATTAAGAGACACCACCATTAAATCCGTTGAATCTCAGTGAAGAATGAAACTTCATCCATTTGATAGCTAGAGGTGCTGCACCACCAACAAACCACTGTCACCGAAACCGGAACCACCACGATCTCATCATCATTGACTACCTGTAGGTTGGGAAATCACCACGGGGATCACAGACACGGTCTCATGATGCTGGGTAATCCCCATTAATAAATTTATCTAATATTCACAATTTTTGATGGAGTATGTTTTGAACCCTAAACCTCTCATTTATAGAGTGTGACTTACCACTAAACCAGATCCATTACATGCTATAGTGATTAATATACACTTTGCGCCTTTGACAACAATTGGTTACAATGTTAAAATAGAGTCGATCCATGGTAAGTAAAATGTGATAAACGTTACGCTTCCTTATTTCCAGTTAAAACTATACGCTTTTATCAGTTTTGTCAAATTACATTAAATTAGAAATTTTAATCAGTATATAAGTAATAATTTTATTATTTACTACCCCGTCCCATTAAAAATGGTACATATTAACTTTTGGAAGTCAAACTGAGTCAATTTCGACCATTAAATTCTTTTATTATTGATGTAGGCCGAATGACGGCAAAGACTAAAAACGGGATGGATTGTCGTAAAGGCTCGATACGGTTTTAAACGTAACTTTTGCGTTCGGAGTCAGAATCAGTCGAGACCAAATGCGTTGGAACCATCTCGACGAGTAGATCAGGACCCTGCTATAGCAAGGACAGCAGGTCAGAATCGCCATTTGAGGTCGTTTAAGACCTCAAAACGCCAATTTGCTGATTTTGAGTGTTTTCCGATTTTCTTTTTATTTCGGAAATAATTCCGAATTTCTTTCTTTATTATTCCCAAATTTTATTTTAGTATTTAAAGATCTCTTGTATTATTTGGATATTTTGAATCTTCATAATACTATTTTCGAGATTATTTTCTCTCTAGTGGATTTCAGAACCAAAACCTATGGTTTATGCTTGCAGACCTTAATTGTTCTTCAAGATTCGTGTTTGCGGATCTCTTTCATATTCTGACTGCGTCAATTGGTATCAGAGCAGGCTTTTCCCTGACCTTTTCCATTGATTCACGATGAGTGATCAACCACTAACCAAGGCGGAAGGGGATGCGATTATCGCATCACTGGCTGCGTTGAGTAGGAAGTTGGAGGCATTGTCGATGTGAGTGGAGACTTTGAGCAATGACGAGGGATTGGCCAGGAGGAATCCGAGGGGGAAGAATGTTGTCGATGATTCATCAAGTTTGGATGATGAATTAACCGACACAGAAACTGTGATGAACTAGGAAAATTGACGGAACAATCATGATCACCGGGTTAAGGCTAACATCCCATTCTTTTATAGATCCATGGGAGTAGAGGAGTTGCTGGATTGGCATATCGAAGTGGATCAATTTTTCAAGTTCATGGAAATTCTTGAGGATAAGCGAGTCAAGATGGTCGTGGTTAAGTTGAAGAGTACATCTGTCGTGTGGTGGGATAGGCTGGCTGACTCAAGACGCAAGAGGAACAAGAATCCGATAAGATCTTGGAGGAAGATAAAGTAGTTAATGCTAGATTGATTTTTGCCCACTGATTACGAGCAAATTTTGTACAAGCTTTACATTGAATACTACCAAGGAAGGAGGTCAATTCAGGAATACACGGCTAAATTCATGCATCACAGTGAACGCAATGAACTTGGCGAGTCTGAGAATCAGAAAGTGGCTAGGTATATCAGTGGCCTAAAACCTTCAATTCTAAGAAGATGAGGTTACATACCGTGTGGAATGTGACCGAGGCTCAAACGTTGGCCATGAAATCAGAGATGATGGAGAATTCCCTTTGTGGCGGAAGTGGTAGCTATTTTGGATTTCATAAATTTCAGCCCCAAAGCAATTTTGAGTTTTCCGAAAGTAAGGAGAAGGCAGTGATAACCAAGGATTCTAACATTGGTACTGGTGGGGTTGGTTCAGGTGGTGCACAGGACAAGAAGGTGTTCCCAGCCAGGGCACCGTTGCAGAGACAACCTAACCTGTATTCTAAGTCACGTGGTGAAAAGTGTTTTCGTTGTGGTGGTGTGGGACACATGTTGAATGTTTACCCATCAAGGACCGTGGCTCTCCTGGAAGAAGATAGTGAGGACGATGCAGCAGATGAGTATGAAGGAGATGAATTCACCGAAGAGGAGACAACTGAGAAAGTCATCATTGTGTTGCAGCGGATTTTGTTGTCATCCAAGGACGAGGGGCAGCGTAAGAATATTTTCGATTAATAATACGTTGTGCAATTTAATTGTGGATGATGATAGTTCCGAAATCTTGCTTCTGCCAAATTAGTTGAATATCTGAAATTACCCACTGAGCCTCATGAAAACCCTTATACCTTAGGAGGGATTAGTAAGGGTAATCAGGTCAGGGTGACGTTAACTTGTAGTGTTCCCGTTTCAATTGGGAAGTATTACAGGGAGAACGTGATATGTGATGTACTGGATATGGATGTTTGCCATGTCTTGTTGGGGAGGCCTTGGCGGTTGAAAATGACATTACACACAAGGGGTGTGACAACGTCATGTTGTTTGCATGGGGTGGCCATGAGATTGCTATGGCTCCTGTTCAGCGTTTTGATAGGGTAACAAGAAGTAATCAGTTGAATTTTCTGGTTATGACACGAGGTGAAGAGGAACTTGATGAGGATGTTGCTGAAGCTGACTGTTTTTATCCTGCGATGATGAAGGGGTTGCTGAGTGCTGAGAAGGAGAAGGTACCGATTCCAGTGGAAGTGCAGACAATTTTGGAAGATTTCAAAAAATTAACTGGTGACGAGTTTCCAAGTTAGTTACCTCCTATGCGGGATATTGAGCATCAGATTGATTTAGTTCCAGGATCTAGCTTGCCAAATCTCCCACACTATCGTATGAGTCCGAAGGAGAATGAGATTCCGAGGGAACAAATTGAAGACTTTCTGAAGAAAGGGTTCATTCGTGAGAGTATGAGTCCTTGTGCGGTTCATGTTCTTCTTGTTCCTAAGAAAGGAAATCAGTGGCGAATGTGTGTTGATAGTAGAGCGATTAACAAGATTACTATCAAGTATCGATTTCCGATTCCTCGATTGGAGGACATGCTTGATGAGCTGGCGGGTTCGAAGGTGTTTTCAAAGATTGATCTTTGAATTGGATATCATCAGATTAGTATAAGGCCTGAAGATGAGTGGAAGACGGATTTTAAGAGCAATGATAGACTGTACGAGTGGTTGGTGATGTCTTTCGGATTGTCCAATGCCCTTAGTACCTTTATGAGGTTGATGAATCATGTTTTACGCCCTTTCATTAGTTCTTTTGTGCTGGTTTATTTTGATGATATCCTGATTTATAGTAAAACCAAAGAGGAGCATTTAGAGCATTTGAGGCAGGTGTTGTAGTCTTTGCTCGAAAATCAGTTGTACTTTAAGCTGAAAAAGTGTACGTTCAGTACCAACAAGTTTCTTTTTCTGGGTTTCGTTGTTGATGAAGATGGAATTCAGGTTGACGAGGATAAGATGCGTGCTATTTGCGAATGGCCAGCACCTACGTCTATAACTGAGGTACGTAGTTTCCATGGTCTGGCTACATTTTATAAACATTTTGTCTGGAATTTCAGTGATGTGACTGCTCCCATAACTGAGTGTTTGAAGAAGGGAAAGTTTCGTTGGGGTCCTAAGCAGGAACATAGTTTCACTTTGATCAAAGAAAAATTGTGTAATGCGCTTGTATTAGCTCTACCTGATTTTAATAAGATTTTTGAAGTAGAACATGATGCCAGTGGTGTAGGGATTGGAGCTGTGCTACCCCCGGAGAAGAGACCAGTGGCATTTTTCAGTGAGAAACTGACGGAGGCTCGGTAGAAGTGGAGTACTTATGATCAGGAGTTCTATGCTATTTTTAGAGCTCTAAGACAGTGGGAGCATTACCTGATTCAGAGGGAGCTCATTCTGTTCACTGATCATATGACTTTGAAGTTTCTCCATAGCCAGAAGATTATTAATAATATGCATGCTCGATGGGTCAGTTTTCTACAAAAGTTTCCTTTCATTATTCAGCATAAGCCGGGAAGGTCGAATAAGGTGGTCGGTGCTTTGAGTAGGAGGGCTTCTTTGTTGATTACGTTGGCAAAGGAGATAGTTGGTTTTGAATATCTGAAGGAGCTGTATGAGGAAGATGCTGAATTTAAGGAGATATGAGCGAAGTGCAACGAGAGCAACATTAATGGAGCAGAGTATCATGTTCGTGATGGCTATTTGTTCAAAGGAGATCAGCTATGCATCCCTAACTCTTCGTTGAGGGAGAAAATGATTCGGGATTTACATGATGGCGGTCTTAGTGGTCATTTGGGAAGCGATAAGAATTTCTAGTTTAGAGGAGGGGTATTATTGGCCGCATTTGAAGAGGGACGTGAGCACCATTGTCAAGAAGTGTTATGTCTGTCAGATTTCTAAAGGCCAGTCTCAAAATACTGGTCTTTATATGCCATTACCTGTTCCTGAAGATATTTGGCAAGATTTGTCTATGGATTTTGT
>JAULKM010113567.1:0-22434 GCA_032355605.1 Rubia tinctorum | reverse complement strand
AGGGGAATTATAAATACTTCCTCTAACACTCTTTAACTTGCATAGAATCTTGTTTACGGTTTCCAATTAACATGTTTAACTGTAAAATATGCAATTACGGACAATAACAATACATAAAAATGAAAATTGATATTTAAAAAAATTATGTTATGAAAAATCTAATAATATTGCATACGATTATATCATTGTTTTTATATCTATAATTTATGTATAACAACAATTGTATGCGCTCCATCTTATCTTAAACTCCTCGGCTTGACTCATGACAGTTGATTTAAAAAAATTATTTTATCATTTCATTAATTACACTACAACAAAAGGCTCTATCCCAACATATACTTTATGACATTTTTTTATTAATGTTATAGAATACTATAACGACACCAGGTAAGATAGCAAGATACTATTAATAAAATTTGTGTTGGTATAGGTATGTATACCAACATTTTAAATATATTGTTGTGATATCATTTTATCTCAACATTTCAAAATTTATGTTGAAATTAATGTAGGGATAAATGAGTTATCAATTCATTATTAAATGAAATGTAAAACATATTATAGTTTTAAATTAATGTTAAAAAATTAATGACATTGATGTAGTTATAGTAAGTCAAAGCTAACATTAGTGAGATTATATTTTAAAAGTATTATGTTTTAACATTACAATATGTACGGCACATAACATTACAATATAGTTTTGTTATGAATTGCTGAAAAATATTTAAAATGTGTAATTAATTATTGGCCCATTAACACTACAATATAATTTTGTTATGAATTGCTGAAAAATATTAAAATATGTAATTAATTATTGAAATAATTATAAATTTGTAAATTTTAATTGATACTCTAACAGCAAATATTATATAAAAAAAATTCTAGATATGAATTTAAATAATTTAATAGACCTGTTGCTAATTATTATTTTTAGTATATTTAAATTACACAAATTTATTTTTTGAAAAATACACCGTCTAAAACATATGAAAGTGGTGTAAAATATAAAATATACATAAATATAAGATACGAATAGAGAGTTCGGAATCATTTGGTCTCAACTTTGAACCAATTTAGAAAGTAAAAAATGGTTTCTAACTTTGGATCAATTTAGGCGGTTAAAAATGGCACGCAATTCTCCATCACCCACTTTCTTTCCTCGCCAACTTTCTTACTCGTTAATGGTCACAACTCACGTAGCGGTGCATGATATTACCCAACTCTCCATCACCTTCTTAAACATTTAACTTATTGGAAAATTTTCAATCATTTCAATACTCTCCATACGTTCATGGTAAGTTGTACTTATATATTCCTTCTTAATTACTATTGATTTTTAATTATTTGCTCAAATTATGTTTGCGAATGGGCAGGAATTATGTCTGAGAGTTGTGTTTGGAGTAGTACGGTAGTTGTGGTTGGACTTTACTACTCTAACAGTTGTTTTATAATAGAGTGATATGGCAGAGTGAAGAATAACTACCCAGGGAGGGGATGATACAACAAGGCGGATAGACAATGGTAGAAAACCAATGGGAATCATAAGAACATTTTCAGGTAATCCTATATATATTGCATTAATATTTTATTTTTTATAATTCATAATTCTAATTTAATCATGTTAACATTTTAAAATAGTTTACATGGATAATTATGATCATTTTTAAATTGTTGTTTCAGTTGAGAGTAAGTGCATTTAATTCCTATGTATTTTTAATATTGTGTTCACACTGAAAAATTTCATGTAAAGTTGTATAGTTGTTAAATATATAAGTTGATTGAACATGTATTAGATATTTATACATTTTCAAGTTATTAATATTAATTTTTTATATTGCTAGGCATAGGTCGCTCGACCTCAATGCATTTAATAAGGGTGACAACGTCACAACATTTGAAGGATATTATCCTTCATTTTATCATTCTTTTTAGTTAGAATTAGTTTAGGGTCATTTATTGTTTAAGAATTGTTGTTTTTAGATAATTCAAAATTTTAGTGTTTATAGATTTGACAATTTCTATTTAGTTTGTATTTTAAATAAAAGTTATGATTGATAATTTGTTGATTAGATTTGCTGGTCCTACAACTTTCATTTATAGGTTTGATTGACTCTTACTGGCGATTATTGTTGACTATTTGAAACCATAACACTAACAATAGTCATGTTAATGTATATGTGTGTATATCCAAGGTAACGAATACGTAATCAGACATTATAATCAATTATTTAAATTTTAATGAATAATTATCTAAAGCTACACTTTTTACATATCCCAACACCTTTGTTAACCACATTTAGAATCGAGGTGGGGATAGATCAAATGTTGTTGGATACCTTATTCTAACAATTGTTCATGTGTAAAGGTAGTGGTGTTCAAATTGGCTGACTCGACCCGACCCGATCCATTTTGACCCCACCATTTGGATCGGGTTGGACCAATGTCCCATTTGGTTCAAGTGGGTCGGGTCAAAATGGGTTATGTCAAATTTTGACCCAAATCGACCAGTTTTGACCAATTTATAATTTTGTCTCATTTTCTTGAGAAAAAACACATTTCTTAAAAAATTATAAAAAATAATTAGTTTCATTCAACATGTCCACCATTAATTTACTTCATAAACAAGTTGAACATTCTTGAAAAACACAAAGTCTTATTTTAGGCAGACAAAACTTTAGGCAGGGTTTAATATGCAATTAGTATAACTCTTAATTTGGAGTGGGGTTTTTCTTTAAATATGCTAATAAATATGAGGACCTATTGTGCAATTATCAAAAATGTATATAAATATTCATAACTTTCAGAATTTTCATTTAATTTTCATTTCTCCTTTTTCTCTCTTCTGTTAACTGCCACCTCTGCCGCCAACTGCCATCGCACCACCGCTCTGCGCAACAGCCGCCGCGGTTCCTCTTCTTTCACCGTAGAAAAAGACTTTCCTCGTCGGATGTCGCAAGGAGAATTAGAACTCCTCACCGCGAATCAGACTTTACTCGCCGGAGAAGAAGACTTTCCTTGCCATACGTCGCAGGGATAATCGGAGCTCTACACGATGAACCATTTCTCTGTCGGCGTAGCGCAGATCGTGGTTCATCTATGATTCTTCGTCTCACAGAATGAATTTGTTTTTGGCGTTGCACAGATCGAAGCATATTTTCGGCGTCGCAGGCATGTCTCTGGTGCAGCACGGCTGCATCGTCGCACAACATGTCTTACGCGGCGTTGCTCGAGCCAGAGAAGAAGACTGGAATGTGTGAGATTCATTTTGACGAAGAGCTCGAGTCGACAGCCACTCCACCGTGTGAGATTCACGCTCTCTGGCGGAGAAAAATGTTCCAGCGCTCGGACTACAAGCGCGGTTCTACTCCTTCGGCGAGTGCAATCACACACGCGTGGAGATGCCACCGAAAAATTTATGTTGAATCATGTGCGGCCTTTCTATGTCGACGTGTGGCCTTCCTCCGAAGGTAAAGCTCAGTTTCTTTTAGTTTTCCGTATGTGATGATGATGTTTATGTATGAGATGATTTGTTATGATGTGAGATGATTTGTGATGATGTTAAATTGCTCTGAGCTGATGTTATGGTTTATGTGATGATGTTTAAGTGATGCATGTTGTTTTTTTTCTCAAAGAGATGCTATTAAGGTTTATTATTAATTTACTAATAGAATGTTCAGTAATGGTTGTTTGGTGTAGTGGTTAGTACATCGGGCTATGAGGATAGTGGTCTGGGTTCGATTTCCACTAGGTTTCTTTTTTGGAGAATTTATATTTTTGAGGTACGGTAACACTTTGGTAATTTATATTCTTGAAGTATTGTAGCTCTTTGGTTGATATTTTTAGTATTTTACTCTCATGTTGATGTTTTTCATTATTCAGGTGAGGTTTAGTTGATATGAGTTGATGTTTTGTAATTTTTTTGGTGATATAGATTGATATTTGTAGGTTTTTTTAAAATTTCTCATGCTGGTGTTTTTTTTCCGATTGAGGTTTAGGTGACAGGAGTTGATGTTTGTAGTTTTTTTTTGGTGACATAAGTTAATGTTTGTAGTGTCTTTTTTCTCACGTTGATATTTTTCATTTTCTGGATGAGATTTAGGGGTTAGGAGTTTATGTTTGTAGCTTTTAGATGATATAGGTTGATATTTATAGTTTTATTTTTTTAATTGTTGACGTTTTATAATTGTCAGAGTGAAGAATTTATACTCTTGAGGTATTGTAACTTTTTTGTTGATGTTTTTAGTTTTTTCCTCTCATATTGATATTTTTCATTTTTCAAGTGAGTTTTAGTTGACATGAATCGATGTTTTGGAGTTACATGGGTTGATATTTTTAGCTTTTTTTCTTTCATGTTGTTGTTTTTCATTTTCTATGTGAGGTTTAGGTCATACAAGTTGATGTTTGTAGCTTTTGAGTGATATAGGTTGATATTTTGTAGTTTTTTCCCTTATGTTGACCTTTTTCATTTTCCGGGTGAAGTTCATATGATAGGAATTGATATTTTTTATTTTTTGTTTCATATTGGTTGATGTTTGTAGTTTTTTTAAAAAAAATTAATAATTGAAGTTTTGTTGATGTTTTTATGATTTTATGTTTATGATTGTTGATGTTTTTATTATTTTCAGTTTATGATTCTTAGTTTATAATTTTTATGATTTTTAGTTGATGTTTTGTTAGTTGTAGTCAACGTTTTTTCAATTTTTTGTTGAGTTTTATTTGATTTTTAATATACTTTTTGATGTTTTATTTTATTTTTAAATATTTTTTGCTGCACTTTTTTTATCAATGTTTTAGGATTTTTCGTTGATGTTTTGCTAGTTGTAACTGATGTTTATAATTTTCAGTTCAAATATCATATTGATTTTTTTCCATTTTAAAATATTTATTGTTTTTTAAAAGATTATATATGGCGGGAAAATGATGGGAAAATATTTGACAAAAAAATCCCTGGAAAAATATTAGCGATAGTTCCTTGTAAAATTATAAGAGATAAGTCCCCTTAAAATTATTAGAGTTATGTCTCTGGAGCTAGAATCTAGTTATAATTGCATAAATACCCCTGCCTAAACTTTAGACTGCCTCACAGGAGACCATCCCCTTGAAAAAATATATATTTATAAAAATAAAAATATTTTTTTAAAACTACTATTAATTATAAATAATATATTGATTAATATATATATATATATATTCATAATTGAGTATGAAATATAATTCATAAATTTATAAATAAATTTCCATAAAATTATACCTTTGAATTGAAATAATAAAAGTATTCTAACTATGTAGAATGAAAATAATTGTAATTTTTCTTTATTGAGTGAATACTTTACACAATTTTGTTTTAGATAGTTAAACTTTATGCAGGGTGTATTATGCAAATGTTGTAAATTTAGTTTTGGGATGGGGTTTTCTAAAAAAATATGCTAATAAATTTAAGGACTTACTGTGCAATAATCAAATGGCTATGAATATCACCTAAATTTCAAAATTTCTATTTTCATTTTTCATTTTTCAGTCGAATTCTCCTCCTCTGATCGGAAATTTGTGACCGCCTCCAACCGTCGCCATTCCACCGCCAAATGCCACCGCTCTGCCACCAACCGCCACCGCTTCGCTGCGATTCTTTTTCTTCAGTCACCGCTCTTCCTTTGAGATCGAGATCGAGATCAAAGCTTCGTTAGAGCCGAGCTTCTATGGTCTCGATAGATCAACATTTCCAGCGGAGGCGAGATGACTGACGACAAGAGAACGATGAGTCAACAAGGCTGATTCGAAAGGCGATGAGGCTAGGATTTTTAGATTCGAACAACGACGGCGACGACGAGCGATGAAGAGGAGCTCTGCAACAAAGAGGAAGTCATTGCTCGCGATTTCAGGCAATGGAGCTCTGCGATTTCACGATGAAGAGAGGGATCGACGGTGCTGCAGAGACCGACGACGCTTTTTGGCATGGAGAGAGCTCTGTAATTTTGCGATGAAGAGAGAGCTCTGCGATTTCCAGCGAGGAGATCGACGGTGCTGCGGAGGAGATAGATGATGTGATTTTGCGATGAAGAGAGAGGCGCGTGAGATGCACGTGCCGGAAGGAAGACGGCGGCAAGCGTGCATCTCACCTGCAGCCGGTGCTGACGTCGACAGGCTTTAACGGCGAAAAATGACAAGGGCGGCGTCAGAGGTAAGCTTAGGATTCTGCAAGGTGAGGTTTAATATTGTGTTTTACTTTTTTAAAGATTTGTTGAGGTATAATATTTATTTGACTGAGGTTTGCATTAGCAAAGATTGTTTGATTTAGTGCTTATGACTCTTGCTCTTGAGGTTGAGGTCTCGAGTTTGAATCTCTGTATGACCTTTATTTTAAAGATTTTATGTTCTTAATGTATATGATGAGGTTTAATATAATTTAACTGAGTGTATGTTCAATAAGAGTCTTTGTTGTAGTGAGTATTGCTCTATGCTTTGAGGTTAGTGTCCTGAGTTCAAATCCCACCAGGTCTTTTTTTTTGAATAATTTTTATTCTTGAGATACTGTAACTTTTTGCTGATGTTTGTAGTTTTTTTCTCTTATGTTGATATTTTTCAATATTCGTGAAGTTTAATTGATATGAGTAGATGTTTTTGTCCTTTTTTTTGGTTGATATGGATTGATATTTGTAATTTTTTTTATTTTCTCAGATTGATATTTTTCATTTTCCGGTTGAAATTTTGGTAACAGGAGTTGATGTTTGTAGTGTTATTTTTCGGATGCTAATGTTTTTCATTTTTTTGAATGAATTTCAGGTTTTAGAAGTTGATGTATGTAGTTTTTTGGTGACATGGGTTGATGTTTGTATATATATATATATATTTTTTAAATGTTGACGTTTTATGATTTTTTGAGCGAATAATTTATACTCTTGAGGTACCGTAATTTTTTTGCTGATGTTTTTTTCTCATGTTGATGTTTTTCATTTTTCGGATGAGTTTTAGTTGATATGAGTAGGTTTTTGTAGTTTTTTTGGTTATGTGGGTTAATGTATTTTGCTTTTTTTTCCTCTCATGTTGATGTTTTTCATTTTTTTCTATAGTTTTAAGTGATACGAGTTGATGTTTGTAGTTTTGGGTGACATAAGTTGATTTTTTGTAGTGTTTTTTTTCTTATGTTGACGTTTTTCATTTTTGGGTGAAGTTTAGGTGATAGAAATTGATGTTTTTAGTTTTTGGTTGATATTAGTTGATTTTTGTAGTTTCTATTAAAAAATTGATAATTGAGATTTTTGATGTTTTTATGATTTTTAGTTGAAGTTTTGTTAGTTGTAGTCAACGTTTATTTTTCAATTTTTTGTCGATTTTATTTGATTTTTAAAAATATTATTTGATATTTTATTTTTTAAAATATATTTTTTGCTCCAATTTTTTAGTTGATATTTTTATATTTTTCGTTGATGTTCTGCTATTTT
Source organism: Rubia tinctorum (assembly GCA_032355605.1). Classification (NCBI taxonomy): domain Eukaryota; kingdom Viridiplantae; phylum Streptophyta; class Magnoliopsida; order Gentianales; family Rubiaceae; genus Rubia; species Rubia tinctorum. The sequence continues at coordinate 14,995 of JAULKM010113567.1, read as the reverse complement.
TTGCTGATGCTTATAACTTTCAATTCGATTATTATATTAATTTTTTGCATTTTTAAAAAATATTTTTTTGAATTTTTTTTGCAGATTGCAGATGGAGGGAAAATGATGGGAAAAATTATGCAAAAAAGTTCATGGAAAAATATTAGTGATAGATCTCTGTAAAGTTATTAGAAATGGATCCATGTAAACTTATTAGATATAAGTTCCTGGAGCTATAATATAGTTAAAATTGCATAAAGGCCCCTGTCTAAAGTTTAAGTTGTCTCATAGGTTACCATCTCTGTAACTTATAATTAAATTTTAAAAAAAATTAATTTTTTTTTGGGAAAGACCGTCTTCCCATAGGCATTTGAAAAGATGGGATTAAATTAGAATTATAGAAAAGTAAAAGGTTTTAGTTACAATATTAAAATTTTATTATATATGCAATGTGCTACGTGCAGTAGTTATAAGTCTATGACCCGATTAACGCAACTCGAAAATTTTTTCTTGATTTTTTCTTCAAATTTGTAGTTTAAACCTTGGTATTTTTATAACTTATGGATAGACTGTTTTTCAAGAGACTGGCTCATTAAATTATATATAAATAAATTATTTATTTATTATTTAAATATTAATGTATTTATAAATCATTCATTTTATTGAATAAAGTAGATTAAAAAATTAACAATGATTTGGGTCAATTTGGGTCATTTTGTGACCATGTCCGACCCAAACTATTGGAATTTTGACCCGACCTGACCCGACTTGTTTGACCCAAAATATTGGATCGATTTGGACTGGGACTGCTGACCCGCCCCTACCCACGAGTCAGCATGACCAGCCCTATCATTAATACTACATATGATTAAAAATGATGAAAATTTGATATTTTAAAAATAAATGTTAATCACGCATCAATACAATATCATGATTATTTTGACGAAATAAATAGTGTTAGTGCAAATTTAACTAGGCAGAGGTGGATGTACACGAGTTTCAGAAAACACACCCCCCCCCACCGAGAAGAAAATTATTAGGAGTAATTTTTTAAAAAAAATCTTCATCCCCCGTCGTCAAGAAAATTACTGGAAGTAATTTTAAAACATTTTTCATATCAATCCCCTCTAAAATAGGTTTTAAAAAACTTGAAAAAAATAATAATTTCTCCTACCATCCCCACTATATATATTTCCTGGCTCCACCGTCCACCCATGGAAAAAACACGGAACTTCTGAAGTGGATTAATGAAGGGCAGGATACTGCACTGATAAAAGGATCGAAGAAGATGATGGTAATGAAGATAACTCATCAGTGATAGTGGAAAAACAGAGTCATGCGCGCGCACTTCAGAAACGTTGCCTGCATTCACTGCAAGCTTTCTTCATATGCATAATTTCATCGTTGTCCATGGACTGTGACAATACTCTTAAATCATAACATGGATAAGTGCATTTTTGCATGTGGTATGTTTTCCAACATTAAAAAACTACTCCGTCCCAGAGAAATTGGCACAATTGCTTTTGGATCGGTATTTTATGCAAGATGAGTTGGAAGTGTTGATGGAAAATAAATTAAGGGTGTTTTGGTAATAGAAGAGTTGACTAGTAGATTTAATCAACTTTTTTAGGGATAATATAGCAAATGTATAAGCTTATTTATTGACACTTTAGAATTGTGTCAATTTCTCTTGAACGGAGGGAGTAGTAACTGTAGTATAAATATGTGTTACCTCTATTTCACAATCACTAGTCACTCTCTTATATAAACACTAGGGTTTCCAACGAACTTTACTTAGAAAAGCTAGCCATGGCTTCCTTTTGCAAAATGATGGTGCAAAAGAACATGCTTGCAGTCAAATCAGCTGTCATCCCCTCCATTCACAATCCTCCTCATCCTCATCGTCTTGGAACTACAACTCTTTTGTAAGTCTTTATTGTTTTGGTCATCCATCCATCCAGTTCGTATGGTATTCGAACTGAAATACCTATAGTAATTAAAATAGTGACGTGATTAGTGGCTCTATATATACTCTGTCTATCTTTTTGCACAAAAATTAGAAGATGTTGGAGTAGTGGATGAGATAAAGTTTAATGATTGTAAAGTAAAATGAATAGTTGATATTAATTGAGTTTTCTCATTTTTAACATAAATGTAAAGTGCGATTTTTTAAAAAAAAAACTCTCTTTAATAATATACTCTCATCTACATGTGATTTGTTCAGGCGATACATTCACACTACAACAAAATGCTCAAATCATCATCAAGCGGAACCCCTGGATAAAGGTGCACCGCCACAAACTAATGACTCTGTTGCCTCCGACACGAACTCCGTCGATCCGAGCGGTGGTGGTGACGATGGTGGCGGTGCGGGAGAAGCTCCCGGGAGCTAATTAATTGTCCTCGAGCCGGACCATCATAAATTCATAAATGAATTCTGGTTGTATTTGTGATACTGTTTTTATAAATATAAGATTCATCATGCATGTGAGAAATGTATCAGTAACTTGAGGTTTGTGTGTTTTCATTTTCATTTTTATCATGAATGTTATAATACGCATAACTATGCGTTTGTAGTGGATAACCAATTGTTTAGTTTATTTAATATATGAACGAGAAGTTATATTTCTGTAATAATAATTATAGTAAAAGAAAATATGCTTGGTACATATTATTGCAGCCAACTAATCAGATTTAAGTATTTGTGTAATAATTATAGTTAATACTTCTATTTCTTTGATGTTTTGATCATGAAATTACTCTCACTTTATTTTGTCTCTATTTGCACTAGTCTAGGTGCACTTGCCGCATGAAATAACTTATTCTCAAAGATTTTTAAATGACTCAAGGTCTTTCTCTCTCTTCAGTTAAAACCACTTACTTTTCTCTACCTCCTTTTTTTTAAAACCCTAATTGCATAATTGGGGTCGCCGTCGCCGGAACACCACCTACTCTGCCGGCCCCCGTACCCCAATTTCATCCCCTATCGCCCCAACCCTCGTACCTACATATCCCGGCGATCATGGGGACATTTTTTGCCGACGGCCATAACAAGGGAACAACACTCTACCGACGTTTTCCGCTTCCCTCACTGACGCTCACCGACGTATCCTCTTCCGTCAAAGATCTTGGTCTTACCGACCAGTGGCAATGGAGAGCTAAAACTTGACAAATGAGGTATTTTTCCGACGTGGCGTACCGGTGGTCATGTCGGAAATCGTGAACAAGTGGCAACACAGGGTATTCGGCTTTCAACAGAAAACCATCATTTAGACGGCCCACCAGAGTTAGATGTTTCGGTTTCTAGCCAGCGGCATCAATTTTTTCTTCACACGGGTCAAATTTTCTTGGGACCACCCGAGCTACTAGGATTTCTGTGACCTACTCGAGGCCTAGTTGACTCAGATCTGGTGTTTTACCGAGTTCACTCGGTTTGGGAAGTGCCAACTCAGCCAGTATAGGTCAACTTGGTTCAATAAAGGGTCAACTCACTGAGTCATAGGCAGGTCAACTGAGCCGAAAGTTATCAACTTGGGTCAACTCGATTCTGAGCTGTTCTCCGATGATATTAAGGTTGTGAGGGGGTACTTCTCCATTTTTATTTTATTTATTCTACTTTTTAAATCTTCATTTTCATGGTGGGAGGCTTTTAATTTTTTTTCTTCAATTTTTACTTTCTTCATTTTTATAATTATTGGGCGGTCTCTGTTTATATGTAGGTCATTTTGGCTGAAATATTTAGTCACGACTCTTCTCTGCTAATTCTAAAATTTTCTAACGGATCCTTTTTGCTTGGTTAAACTTAGTTACCTTCTGATCTGGTCTATATATTGGTATAGGAGAAATCCAAGTCAGAATAGTTATGATAACTTACCTTTGGCGATTCCGTTTATAATCTTTATTCCAGATTCGTAGACCGAGCAAGTTGAAAATCTTTGATCTATCACCTTGTGACTTGTTAGAGACTTTCGTACTTTTTACTGAGTTTACTTTTATTTACAAAAGACTTTTTGGAAACCAAAATGACCGGGGTCATTCCTACTTTCTATTAAGGACTCTCATTTAATGGAGATGAACCGGATCTTACACTTCACGAGCTGTTCATTTTTTTGGTTGCTTTAGTGGTTGATTAGGACGGTGCATTAGAAACTTTGTGAAAATGTGACTGATATTTGAATACTCAGCCTCCAGTGGTTCGATCCGAACTAGTCGAAAGTGTTGTCAGTATTCGACCATTATCTTACGATGTACTCCTTTCTATTTTTTTATTAGCTTATACATAAAAGCTTGAAATTTGTAATTTCATATTTAGTGCCTTTATGATACCCCTAGTTTTGGGCAACAAATGTAAGTCTTTGGGCAACAAATGTAAGTCTTTGGGCAACTTGATGTAAGCCATTTTTCGGCAACACATGAACTTAATGAAACAGGAAAGACACCCTCTAAACCCCATCTACGATGGTTCAATAAAAAAATCTATTATTTCCATTTCTTGTTTATAAAGTATATATTTCGTTGCTAATTTTAGCAAATTGCCAATAACTTATCTTTTATTTAACTTGAAACTTATTTATATTTATTTAGTATTTATCAAAGACAAATCATCATATATTAACTCTCAAAAGTACCATATCTGAGTATAAAATACAAACTAACAAACTATTTTATACTTTTAGTTATAAAATAGTCAATGCATGTAGCATAACTAGCAGAGGAGCACCGCGTCATGCGAATTGTTTGTGGTATGCATTTTTATAATACATTTTATTGATAATTCTTTAAATATTGTATAATATTTATTGTGACGCTTACATTTTTATATATTTCACTGATGGCTCTTGATGCATTGTGTAATATTTTACTGTATTAATTTAATTAAATTGTTTTATGATACATATTTTGTATGCCAGTGGTAAAACTGTAGTTATTCGAACAATTTGATTACTTCTCATATGATTCATTCTAAATATAAGCATGTTATTACCACTTTGGATGCCATCGAGTCACCTTCTAAGCATCATTTTATGTCGTGTAGAAAAATAAACACATATACATTTTCGTAAAATAAACAAATACATGGATGTAATGCACAGTTTCATATTTCAAAATAAACATTATGAATAATACAGTGAACAATATAATGAATAATATTATTCAAATTATTTTTACAATATAATATTAATATTTTTATAAAGTTAATTAATACAAAGGGAAAAAATGTTTATTTGAACCACTTTATACATCATGATTTATTTTACATTATCTTATTATTTTTCACTCCATAATTTTTAAATAATCTACTATTCTTTTTTTAAAAATTGTATCCTAACTTCTTCTATTATGAATTTTATACCAGTTTCTTTCTTTATATTTGTGTATCAATATTTGTCTTCATATTTTTACATTAATTTTTATTCGTATCAATTCATCTATAAATTCATTGTATTAACCCCTCTCTCGTTATATTTCTCTTTCTACCACTGACATTTTTCGAATCCCCTCTCTCGTGAATTTGTACTTCGCTTTGCATCACTGAAACCAAATTCCACAGATTACATCGTCCGCTGGAAATAAAAAACAACAAATAAATATTGTGTATGTATATCTGTATATTTATCGAACTATGAAGCAGGCCAGGACTGGAGACATTGGTCAAACATCCTGTAAATGAATGAAATAACAAATTTAGTCCGTACGTAGAAGTAATCATCAAATTTTGATGCCTTAATTATATTATCGTAACACAGATGCACAAAATGTTGAGATTACATTTGAGAAACCAAACATGTGAATGTATTTCTAAAAAGTAAATGGTAGTAATTATTTCAACCAAAATATTATTATTGATTAAAAAAGTAAATAATAAATTAATTTTTTCACATTAACCAAGTATTTAATAGCCCATCCTTTCGAGAATCAAAGTATAAAACATAAGAAACCTATTTAAATTCATTGATAGTCCTATACGGAGTTTGAAAAACCTTTCCCAAACATTCTAAGAAAAACCATACCCATAATTTAGATGATAATCAATCGAAACTAACTTAAGTATATTCGACATTTCAAACATTGAAACGTCAATAACATTTAAATTTAAAAATAAAATTATATAAAGCTCAATAATATTTTGAAAGTAACTAAAGTTTATTAAGGTCAATAACATTTTTTAAAAAATATTTTGGTTAAAAGTTACCACTCACGTAAGTAGCATCTAATAATATAATTTTGTTTAAGGATTTCAAATTTTATGATTTTCGAAAACGATTATTCCAAGATTAGAACTATTTATTTCTTAAAGTTTCCATACATTTATTATGATTTTAAAGTAGATTTTATTTATTACGAATTTTCATCAATATTTGATTTAATTCTAATAAAAAATTCAAATCGTTATTATTCTCATAATTATTTTTTAACACCGAATGCTAACAAATTTTTATCCCTTTTCAATGTATAATTCAAAAGAACATTTTAAAATTTTGTCCATTTATTTTGCTTATACAATCTACATACTTTAAATTTCACACTAAACTTTTGCAGTTAACAATCATATTTTTTAAAATTAGATTTAGCATTTTTTTAATATGTTATATGCTATACTTTATTTATAACAAAGAGTATTTTTTTATTTACTTTTACATAATTAAATAAATTTAATTTAATAATTATTGATTTATTATCGATATATTTCATATTTTTATTACCATATTTTTTACAACGTAACCTTTTTCTATACAAAGGTTAACATTTTTCACTATAAAGTTATATATATTATTTTCGTTTAAATATAAAACAATTAATTATTATACATCAACAAAAATTGAGTTAATTTTTTGAATTTTATAAAATAAATTTAAAATATTTTTTATAAATATATTAATTTATTCTATTGCATCGTGTACAGTTCTCATACAAATATAATTAAATTGTATTAGTTATTAAAATTATAAATTATACTATATTAATTATTTTCGTTCATAAATCCGTGCATCGATACAGACATTATATAGTTATTAATATATTGCTTATAATTGATGGTATTTCTATATAATTTTTTTAATCTTTGTTATGTAAACATACTATTAGAGTTCGTTTCTTGAAAGATGATTTTTCCATAAGTTATGTAAAGAAGGTTTAAACTGCAAATAAGAATAAATCAAGATAAAAAAAATTTGGGTACATTAATCAGGTCATAAACTTATGACAAAGTCTTGGGAAAGACCGTAATCTATGAAAATACGGGGTTTAATTAGAATAATAAAAAGATAAATGGTTGTAGGTGAAATATCAAAAAATTATTATGCAACGTGCAACAACCCAAAATTTTTATCTACATTATTCTAACTTTGAAGAGCTACATAGATTATTAAGCTCCACTGTACTTTCAATACGAACTTTAACCAACCAGATGATAAAAATGAAACATCACAGTACTTTCAGTGCTGAATACTTTAAGCATCACAGATCAGGAACATATCAGTGCTAAATCAGTGCCATAATCAGTCTGGTTTCACAAAGACTTATCTATAAAAGCTTATGTACATATCCATATTCACAAATGTGTATCGGTACTATAACAACAAATATGTATCCTGCAAGGAAAATGGCTATAATACCACTACTTTATGTTGGCAAAGGCTCCAACTTTGAGACTTAAGAGCTCATGCAACCTATATTCTTCATCCCATGAAATGTTGGTCCACAATCTACAAGTTCACACAGCTTTTGGTGAAGAAGAAGAGAGTGTTGGTTCACTTATTTTGACCCTGCAAAACTTCTCCTTAGGGCCTTCGAGGTTTCTCTTTACCATCAAAGAGGAGACGAAAGAAGACTTGGAATCCTAGAATGGGAAATCGAAGATATCAAAGTCAACAAATAGGAGTTTGAGCGATCTGTTTCTTCTTCTGGTTGTTGAAACTCCGCACCTGACTCCCATGGCTTCGCCACCTTACCACATGCAGCCTTTGACTCTTGCTAGAGGAAAACTCCACAGCCAAGAGGATTTTGAAACTAAGTTCAACTGGTTCAGTTCTTCGCTGCCTCAAATGTTCAAATTCCTTAGAGATGCTGATGAGAAATTATGAAGAAATCAGAATCAATAAGAGAAACAGTTCACTCTCAATTCAAAAGGCAAGGACGGACTTTTATTTCTTTCGCTATGCAGTGCTATCTTAAAGGCTTAAATCAACTGAGTAGCGTAACAGAACCACTGCTCAAACTTTTCTGTTCCACGCACCATGTAAAGAAGTAAAAACACTGCTCAATTCTAAACAAAATAGAACCTGAAATGTACATAAAAGTTTGTCTATACCAAGCACAAATGTAAGCAAAGTCATACAATTAAAAAATGACCATTTATTGGTAGGTTGGCATGTCGCTGCTTCCTGTGCTACACATTTTGTGATGTTGGATGTTCTTGAATATCGAAAAACAGGTTTTCTTTTCAAGACCAAAATCAAAGCAGCCATATCATCAATAAATCGTTCACAAAAGTGTTGTAAATGTGGCGGGCTAACAACTCTTGGGACCATGTACATGTGGTTGGATGCCATATTCAAAGTGAAATGATAAGGCTCCTACCCAACAAAGTCAGTATAGAACACCTGTAAAGATCAATTCATTATTCTTCGCATTGCTAGTTTCATAAAATGTGTAAAACATAGAGGATTATACACTTAAATAACCATCAAAATTTTAAGTTAAAAGAATAAAAAGCAGCACCTCAAAATATGTTCCCACAATCCATTGTTTGCAAATGTATCTCTGTCATCAGCAGAAGGTGTCGATTCAATGTATGATTGCCACGAAAGTTTGTGTACGGGAAACTTCAGCCATGAGGTACTTGGGGCATTGACATGATGGGATCAATAAACTTTAATCTACTGAAACTCGTTCATAAAAGTATTCATGTGGCAGTAAGACATTTGATAATATTAATAATTTCTATCTATCAAATTCCAGGGAAATAATACGATAAAAGAGATTGACATTCTCCCCTACCTTTGCAACATTGTAAACAACAGTTTTGTAATCCGGAAGAATGCTGATGTACCAAGGGGGCAGACTATATTGGAAATTTTGGAAGGTGATTTTGGCTGAATATGTTGGATCATAGTTGGAGAGACTCAGCACAAGCTCAACTCTTTTACAAGAACACATGTGCCTGGACATCATAGACAAAGTCAAAATAAGATTCCAAAAATCATCGGCAGCAGAAATCACACTGTTATAGGTGTCAAGAAGTTCACTAACCTCTTGATTCTTGTTATACCATATGTCTAATGGATATGATGAAACTGAAGCTAGTTCAGCTAGCTTGATAGCTTTATGCAGATCCCTCAAGTGAGTCCAATTTGACTCATTCAGTTGCCCTACAAAATCATCCATCATAGATAAGTCAGGCATATTGTCAAGAATTATTAAGATATATTGTGTCAGGCGAAAACTATTGAAACTAAATAATCGCACGTCAAAGGATAATAAAGAAATAAAGCTACACTTGCCTTGATTCCATGAAGCAACTAAATTCAACAACTCTTTCTTGCTTCTTCAAATTTCAAAAGATGAAACCCAGTGATCTGTGCACAATTAATTGCCAAGTTCAAACAAACTAAGGCTAAACATGCATCATATGAAATTATTTCAAGATTAGTCAAACAATTTTAAGCAGAAATTGTAATACTGAAGTTCCCAAGATCAAAGGAAGTCGTGCTTACAAAAAGATGATGAATCTCATACCTCGTTGGGGGTTGATCATCCAGATCTTTTTTTGCTCGACTGAATAAAATAGAGTCCAAAACGAAGAAGCAAAACGGAGCTCACAGTGTATTTTTGTAGCTGCAAATAGTGAAGATTGTGTAGAAGAAACAAAAACATAATTTAGAAGGAGGCAGCCCGGATAGCTTAGCTAGTGTGTCACATATGATTGCTTATTTGCCTTTGTGAAAACATGCGATATTGTAATACCATAGAGAGATCTAGAGATCGTATCTGCAAGAACATATAAACACCAAGGGGTTTTTTCTACATTCTTGGTTGCTATCACAGCTTCCATACAATCAGTTTCAACACTTATATGTAGATAATTTAGATCAAAAGTAACCTGAGTGGCTAACTTGATAGCTAACACTTCGGCATACAAGGGTGAGTCTGCTTCTTTAAAACAACAGACAACTTTAATAAACATAGCTCTAAAAACATTCTAACAACAACAGCTAATCTTGCTTTTTTGTTTTTCCAAGAACTGTGAGCATTAATATCCAATCCAGAGATATGTCTAAACCATTTTACTGGTGTTAAAATGGTTTAGAATTTAAGATTATTCTATATCCAGCACTATATGAAGGTCAATAACTTTGTTTTTCAAGCACAAATATGGAAATAGAAAAATTGGATCATGGCAAATGTCTCCCAGTGAAAACAAGAAGCAATAAAGCTTGACCTTGATAAGGAAATTAGTCTCTTGAAATCTGAAGTATCCCAATCTTGGTCTTTTTGCTTATCCAGGTGGCACTGCTGTCCAAAAAACTACAAAAATCCAGTACCTACACAGCCTGAACAAAACAAAATGAGCAAAATTCACCTAAAAACAACAAAAACATATCAAAGATATCCACTCTGCAACCATAATGCTCGAATCCATGTTATCAAAGAAGTCCACTCTGCAACCTTAGGATAATCAGTGTAATGAAATGAGGACCGAGCATCAGCAATGCTCCCACATTTCAAATACATGCCTACCAAAGCAGTACCAGTGTAAGTACTCGACTTGAAGGGAGTTTTAATCAATGGACCATGAATCAGTTGCCATTGTTCAAGAGATCTAAGGCAAGAACACAGCCACTAAAGGAAGCAGAAAACATCGATCTAGTATGAGTGATTGATACGCATATTTATGAACAGTTCAATCGCGTTTCATGCTGCTCATTTTCAACATATCTAGAAATCATAGAGTTCCATGTCACAGGACTTCCCTCTCCTTTAATTTCCTCGTACAGCTCCAAAGCTTTATGAACTTCCCCGGACTTAGAAAGGACATGAATCATAGTATTCATGCAGATCAATCTTCTATCAGATATCCTAAAAAAACCTCTTCGAATCATCCAATCGACAGGTCATAAAATGAAAGGGATACTCAGAAGAACATGATTACCTTAAGCCAGGTGGTGGAAGCAGTCTCACTTCCAGTGAACAGGTATTGACCAATAAAAATGGTATCTCCAACCTTGACAGCCTGTCAAACATTAAGGATGAATTAACTATGTAGTGCACGAACTATAACTGGAGTCCACTTTTGGGTCTTGCAGGTTCAGTCCCAGAATTCTGCCGCACATTTTACTAAAGCCAATGAGATTCATAACTTCTTTAACATTGCTGGCTCCAGGGGTGAAAATATGTTAATATTACAAACTCTACCTCGAAAACCATGACTTTGAAGTCAAAACCTTACATTGTCCTACAATATCTGCATTCCCTCCAACCATCTTCGTCCAAGTGGAAAGTACTGCAGTATGTAGATTTCTCATACGCAAGTCTAAAAATCAAGAAAGCCATAAAATGTTATTTGAGTACCATGAAAATCCTGCAAAGACATGATCTAAATAATCAAAGTACAACAAAAAATTTAATTATCGCCAGATGGCAAGTATTATAGCACGTACGTTTCTCGTGCAAGGAATCATCTTTATATCAACTCTAAAACTAACTTGATGACTACACTCCTAGGTGAACTAAAAGTAAATGAAGAACACATTTAGCTAGACATCTGCGGTTATTTGATTATATTTTGGAAACAGATCTTTTCACCAATTCACACATGATCTGCTCATCATCTGCACATTATCCGCACATCATCTGCACATTATCTCGAACAAGCTTTTAAGTTGGCTGTTAACAAACAAGATGCTAGAAACAACATCGATCAAGCAAAAAGGAAACAGAGGAAGTATATACATGCAGTAGCGCAGACCGGTCAATTAGAAGTTCAAACAGAAGCAAAAACTTTGGGACTGAGAGTATGACTGGACAGTGCACGAAAATTTATGTCAAATGTCCAGCCTAATCTCTCAGCCTCCCTTTCTTTTTTTAGTCGCATACAACTTTTGGGAAGCCATAAGTACCCAAACTCAGGTGGTTTCTAAAAAACTGCATCTGCATAAATCTATTGAATAACAGAAAACATGGCCCAATACCATGTAATCAAGACGTGCTAATATCTAGTATCCATCGACAACTTAAAGAAAGCTAATTTTCACAAAGTAATTTCGAACATCAAAGGAAGCATGGCATTTACTTCATCATGCGAGGGAATCATCTTTATATCAACTGAAACTATATCAGTTTGATAACAGAAAACATGCTAACAGCCACTTTCCAGTTAAAATAAACTCAGAGAACCAAATTTACATGGTGAATATGATCCATGGCAGATTATGTCAACTTTCATGGTTGAGATCCAGGGAAAAATTCTCACATGGAGCAATTTCCAGCAACAAAGAAAGCATGGCATTTACTTCATCATGCAAAGGAATCATCTTTATATCAACTGAAACTATGTCAGTTTGATTACATGAAACATGCTAATAGCCACTTTTCAGTCAAAATCAAGTCGAAGAATGCATATTTACATGGTGAATATGATCCATGGGATATTTTATCTTTTTTCATGGTCAAGATGATCCAGGGAAGATTTCTCACACGTAGCAATTTCAAACATCAAAGAAACCATGGCATTTACTTCATCATGCAAAGGAATCATTGTATCAACTGAAACTATATCAGTATGATATGAGAAAACATGGTAATAGCCACATTTCAGTCAAAACAACTCAAAGAAGGCAAATTTACACGGTAAATATGATCCATGACAGATTTTATCTATTCTCATCGTCAAAATGATCCAGGGAAGATTTCTCACAAGTAGTAATTCCAACATGAAATAAACCATGGCATTTATTTCATCATGCCAAGGAATCATCTTTATATCAACTGAAAATTTATCAGTTTGATAACAAAAAACATGCTAAGGAACCTATAATAAAGATAAAGGTTAATAGGAAAGCAGGCAAAAAACCCTGTTCGTTAAGCAAAAACCAAGTTGGGCCTGGATTTACGCAATTGTTTTTAAATTGTCCTCTATCAAAGTTGAAGTAGACCAAAAACTCCTTTTCCCCCATCCATTTCCCATCAATTAACTTCATTCATAAATGAACAAACAGTTGTATACTCAACAGGGATTCATCTAGCTAACTCATCGAATCAAAACCAAAAACAAATCAAGAAAACAGGAACCAAATGATAAAGTGGTATACTAATCATCAAATTTGAGGCCAAAATTTACCCCTTAAACTAACCTAGTTATAAAGGTGCAGAAGAAAAGGACTGGACGGTGAAAAAGTAGAACCCCCAAATAAACCCCTAAAAATAACCCATCAAAAAACCGACGGAGTAGGAACGAGAGAGGTAAATGTGAAGAAGAAAATGGTATAACCACGAACAAATCGAAGGCGCTTCTTCCATGTCGATGTATGAAGCCTCTGTGTGACATGAAGTGGTGCAAATGTCATGTGTTGTCTGTAGATTCAAGTCGAAATGCAAGGCAATGAGGGTGAGTAACAATAGCATTGAGATTATATGGAAATGGCCTGGGTGAAAGATAAATGAAAGAGTACCTTAATTTTGTTGAGGCTCTCGATCCTGACCCTTAGTTGGTTGAGAGTGAGTTCATTGAAGCCAAGTCCTGGTAAAGCAATAGCAGGACATTTGAGTCTAAAGAACAAAGTAATCTAAACACTATGTTGGACAGCTTCCCCAGTGAACCATGAAACAACATGAGAATAATTTTATCTCGAATGGTGGCAGGATAAAGAAGTTGTAGTGGCAGCATCTTCATCAATGTCTTCATCATCGTCATGACCTTGTGGTGGGCTAAAGAAGTTGAAGAAGTTTTGACACTTAATTTTAGTGACCAATTTCCAAACTAAAGTTGTAGTGCTCATAAATTTCTTTTACCAACAAAGCTAAATGTCTTCTAATCTCTTAAAACAATGGGCCAGTACATGCAATTCCAAGGATATCATTTATTTGGACACTATGTATAGAAACAATGTGATATTTTGGTTCATAAACATCAAGAAATAATGAAAATTTTCTATCGTAAGATCTAATTTTTTTCCAATAAATAATAATAGTAGTGTAGACAAATTGCAACAAATTTTATGGAATAAATCTCTTCATTCATATAAGATAAAGTGAAAAAGTATAATCATGAGCGAAAATCGCCACTAAGACAAAAACTTGGAGATCATTATAATGGAAAAAGAAAAGGAAATTAAAAAAGGACGAACCTCTAGAGGAGCAATCGTTCCCATATTTAAGCTCATACTTGTCAGCAATAGCTTCTCCTGGAAATTTTGGTTCCAGTAAGCCCAGCACAAGCGGCTGGACAGTAGAACCATCAATTAGAAGATAAAATGAGATTTTAAATAAAGGCAACAAAAAATCTTCTTCAGTCTTTGGACATGAAAGACTACACTATGTTCCACGAAGGTACGAGACCAAAGCTCTAATAGAAAATGAAGTGCCTCAAGAGAACATCAGGGCTCAAGTCTCTATGGAAAATTTTCCAGAAAAATAGATCTGTACTCACCACCAAATGATGCAGCAACAACAACTGATTCGGCTACACTTCCTGCTGCCGTTGCAACAACAACAAACCTACACGCTCCAATCACAGGTACAAGAGTTCCCAAAGTGGGAGCTAAAGCACCAAATCCCGCAGCAATTGCTGGAGCAGCTAAACCTGTAAAAAGATAAAATATGGAGAGAGCTCCAACATACAAGGAAATTTTCAATAGAGTTGATTTAAACCATACCGTGGCTCTTCAACAACAATGGACGCTTCTCATCTTTGTTAGCTTGAAAAAATGGGTTGGTTGGCTGATAAAAGTATGCATATGCACTCTGACCGGGGACTCCAGTTGGGAACTCTATTAGTTCTGGCTTACTAATATATGAT